>OZ024730.1:3751674-3941512 GCA_964016875.1 Fallopia convolvulus
TGAATTAAGCCGACGAGATTACTTGTGTTGTATTTGGTAGATTGACAAATAAGACATGAGTCAACAAAACGTTTAACATCCGCTCGCATGCCTTTCCAAAAAAATACCTCAGAAACACGACGGAAAGTGTGATCCACGCCGGGATGGCCTGCGCTAGGCGTAGAGTGGAATTTGGCCAAAATAACGGCCTTAAGAGGAGAAGTCGCGCCTACCACTAAGCGATGTTCGAAATATAGAATATCGTCATGCACACGGAATGGAGCAGTTAGAGTACCGGCGTCGGCAGCAGCGTACCAAGCTTGTAAATCGGCCAACGTCGAATTTTCGGTCCGAAGCCGTGATTGTAATTCTGGAAGAGGTGCCGAAAAAGAGAAAAACTGCTTCAGATTAGCGTCGTCCTCAATCATGCAACGAGACAACGCGTCGGCTACGCGATTGCTAGCGCCAGTCTTGTACTCAATGCGAAATTTATAGCCCATAAGCTTCTGCATAAAGAACTGCTGATCAAGGGTTTGTATTACTTGAGTTAGGAGTTTTTTCAGACTCTTTTGGTCGCTGCAAATCAGAAACTCGCGACCAAGCAAATACTGATGCCATTTCTGAACCGCGGAGACGATAGCAAAGAGCTCTCTATGATATGCTGAAAACCCGCAGCGACGAATGCCCAATTTCTTGCTGAAGAAAGAAAGCGTTCGTTCGTTCTGTAATAAGACGGCCCCGACGCCCGCATCCGAGGCGTCTGTTTCAACGACAAACAGTTTAGAAAAATCTGGAAGCTGCAGGATAGGTGGGAATATCATAGCCTCTTTCAGAAGCTGAAACACGAAATTAGCAGCCTCAAACCACTCAAATTTATCTTTCTGTAAGAGATCCGTTAGTGGGGTGGCTAATAGAGCATAGTGGCGGATAAATTTCCGATAGTAACCCGCCAGGACCAGAAAACCACGCAACTGCTTAACGGATTTAGGCGTGGGTCAGTCTGCCATGGCGGACAGTTTGGCCGGATCGGCTACTAGTTGGCTGGCTATCACAATATGCCCCAAATACTCAACTTTAGGAGTACCAAAAGAAAATTTCGAGCCCTTCACGAAAAAGTGATTATCCTGAAGAATCTGTAAAACTGTATCAAGATGAGAAGCATGAGCAGCAATGGATGGGTTGTATATCAGAATACTATCACAAATTGGCGCAAATACTGAGCAAATAAATGATTCATTGCAGCCTGAAATGTAGACCGAGCATTAGTTAGGCCGAACGTCATAACTAATAATTCAAAGTGACCGTCATGGGTACGAAAAGCAGTCTTATAGATATCGAAAGAGTGCATCCGAATCTGATGGTACCCGAATCCCAAATCAAGTTTAGTATAGATAATAGCATTTCCCAATTCATCAAATAACTCATCAGCAATGGGAATAGAAAACTTATCTGCGATCGTGATGTTATTGAGGGCTCTGTAGTCGATGCAGAATCGGAAGCTGTCATCCTTCTTTTTGACGAGAAGAGCCGGAGAAGAAAACGGGCTAGTGTTGTGCTTAATAATGCTCTGATCGAGCATGGCTTTAACCTGTCGTTCAATTTAAGACTTCTAAAAGTAAGGGTATCTGTATGGGCGCACATTTACTAGCTTAGAATCCGGATGTAAGTGGATCTGATGATCCCACATACGAGGCGAGGGAAGTCCCGTCGGCATTGTGAATACTGGTAGGCGCCGCTCGAGTACGGTGCGGATTTCCGGCGCTAGGTCTGGCGGCCAATCGAGCGCTTCCGAGGTGGCTTCAGTCGGCAAACTGAGGATCTCAAAACATGCAATGATCCCATCAGACGCATAAAGTGAATGAAGTGCCGACATAAAAATTGGTTTCGGCGATTGCCGGTCACCTTGCAGAAACACTGTTGTATCGTTCCAGGCGAATTGCATAGTTAACTTAGCATAATCATGGGACACAGTGCCCAAAGTTTGGAGCCATTGAACGCCAAGAACAACTTGCGGACCATGCACAACAAGCACAAATAGATCAATAGAGAAGGGATGACCCTGCAGATCAGTACTAGTGGTCGGACAATGATGAGAACATAAGAGATATTCTCCGTTGCCAACAAAGTGCGGAAATGGGCGATTTTCAACAACTGTAACTCTAATTTTTCGGCCAGTTCAGGATGAATAAAATTATGAGTGCTTCCTCCATCAATAAGAACCTGAACCTGTACACCATTAATCAGTCCGGAAAGCCTCAGAGAACGTGGGTTCGAAAGGCCCTCCATTGAGTTGAGACTCGAACTATCGCCAGTTACGGCTAGTTGTTCCGAAGTTTCGTCTTCGTTCTCTTCATCACTGTCCTCACAACTTAATAACACCAGAAATCGGGGCTTACAGCGGTGTCCCCGGGAGTACCTCTTATCACAATTCCAACATAACCCTTTGTTAGTACGTTCATCACGTTCAGCTCTAGAAAGACGACGAATTGGAAGAGATGAATAATTACCGGGAGAAGTTGTTGGTGGATGTGCGTGCGGCAGTGCACCCGAAGTCTGTGCCGGTTGAGCTTTTGGTGTTGGTGTCCCTTGGCGAGCTGCATTCGGTATCCAAGGCCGCTTATTGAGTAACCAAGGCGAGGCGGTCTCGGTGAAAGACGTCGCTAGCTCCTGGGCTAAAGCGAATGCCTGCGATAATGTGGTCGGGTTCCGTAAATTTAATTCACGGCACACTGGTTGTTTCAATCCGACTTCGAAAAGAGTTATCAGAGTTGCTTCCGACAAGCCTGTCACTTTGTTCAACAAGGCTTCAAATTCTGTTTGATAGTCAAGCACCGAGGTCTTATGCTTCAAGTTAGCCAATAGCCCTGCATAATCCTCGTTGTACGTCGGATCAAACCGTTGTTGAACGGATAGAAGGAAGGCTGCCCAAGTTTCTCCGCAATGATTCCGACGTTGGTAGCGAAACCAATCGGAGGCTGGGTGGTCAAACAACATACCCACCAAACGTAGACGATCATGATCTGTTGTGTGAAAGTAGTCGAAGTATGCTTGTACCTTAAAAATCTAGCCATTGGGGTCGGTCCCGTTAAAACGTGGAGGATCAACTCTTATTTTCGGAATATTATCCTGGGTCGGAGGTTGACGCAAGCCGATGCGATTTTCTCCGAAAGGGCCCGGCGGAACTGGCGGAATCGCCGGCTGTAGTGTGGCGGCTATTGGGGTGGCCTGCAGTGCTAACGCAGGCGGTGGCTGTGGAGTATGATTCGCCGGTGGTGGCAATCTCGTGAATGGAAGTGTGGCGCGCTAGGGCTTGCACCGTGCGAGAGCCAACCAGCGATCGCTGGCGAGGCGGGTTGCGGGTTTGCGAAAGGCGGTTGCCATCTCGCAAACATTGTGGTAGAGGCGTTAGGGTTTGCGATCGCAGGGACCAGCCCGCGGTAGGCTGCGTGGCTTGGACGGCTGTGAGCGGGGCGGCCGAAACTGCGGCCTTAGGGTTCTGTTGCGTCTGCATTAGATCGCACATAGTATCGGTGTGAGATTGTTGTTCATCGACACGACGCCGGAGTGTCTGGAAATCGTCCGAAAGTTGCAAGATCAAGTCACGGAGTTCGGACTAGTTACCGGCGGCGTGCTCGGAGTTGTCATCGACGGACTTGGACATGGGGGTTCGAGGTGAAAGCACCAGTTGATACGGACCCGGTGTGGATTCGTATCGGACCCTTGTTGGTCAAGGGGTGAGCCTAGTCCGGTGTGGAATCCGACTCGGGATAAACAATAAACGGAGAAACTAAAGAAAATTAGGACAAACTATTTCTTGGATAAATTATGAGAAGGTAAGACAGAGTATTTATACATAAGCCCTAACGGTTCAAAAAAGATGTCCCGGAAAAGAACCGTAAAAAAATCGCAGAAGAGAGCAAAGCTCTAGTTTATGAAAATTATATATAATAAATATAATGCTAAAAGTTATGAAATACTAATCCTCATATCGCTTTGGGCGACGACGAACTCTTGACGGTTTGAGATTCCTTCCGTATCACTATTGCTATCGCTTTCTAATTTTGATCTTTATTGAAAATAAGACCCCTTTCATCTGCATGTGTATGCTCTATGGTCTATGCCATATGTATCTAGCGATTTTAATCATGATGCATACATAATTCAAGGTTCGGAAATGAGTAGGTGATAATTGAGTTATTCCAGACGTACACCATGCTTCAGAAAGGATCGTGCAAAAAGAATTACAGAATTATGAGCAAAGTTTCAAGAATGCGCCTCAATAGTCTGAATTTATTACGTACCTTAATTGCATATTTGCATAAATCCAATGCATTATACGTACATAAATAAATGATGTATGAACCTATTGTTAAAAGTTGCAAATAAATGATGTATGCATATATGTATGTATAACCTAAATTAATGATGACTATAAAAAAATGCAGAATATATATACAGACACATGTATTTATGCGAAATAGTCACTTAGACACCTGATATTTAGATTTGTTTTATTGAATACTTGAATTTTACACATTGCGTTCTATTAAACACCCCGATGCTGATGTGGCATAACGCGTGAATTATATTCTCTTTGGAGCGAGTGATGTGATATTAAAAAAGATTTTTTCCTTTTATTTTCTTTTCCTAATGTTTTTTTTTTTGATAAGGAAAGGAATTTGGAAGGTCATTAGTGAGCTAGTGACCGGCCAAGGCATCCTGACGGATGAGGGTATACAATCCCGAGTCAACTGCGAGCGGAATAGAGGAGACGCGTCGAAAAGAGCCAGCGATGTAGTCCGCCACCGAATTGCACTCACGATGAACGTGTGTGATACTCCAATCCTGAAAGCGAGCCAACAAGTAGTGGATGTCCGAACGAAGCAACTCAATCTCCCACGGGCAGCGCCAGTCGCCAAGCACGACTTTGACCAGCTGAAGATTATCGCCTTCAATCTGAATCCGGGAGATACCATGACTAATCGCATCGAGAAGTCCCTGGCGCAAGGCGATGGTCTCGGAGATAAGCACAGACTGTCGACCAATCAGTCCTCCGTCGAAATGGATAGGGGAGCCACCGGGGTTCCTAAGGATGAATCCGAACGAGGCCACGCCTTCCGAGCTAACTGCACCATCAAAATTCAATTTTACAACGTCATCCTTGGGTTTTGCCCATTTAGCAGTCTTCCGCCCGTGCCTAATTCTCACGAACTGGGAAGACGTGCATTTATTTTCTGTAATAGTTGTTAGCTTCCAGTCTTTGATCTGGTTACGGGTGAATTCACAAAGAAACCCAACATTGTTTGAGATCGGGCTATTATCATTTTCAAAAGTTCTCTTGTTTCTGGCAAACCAAAGGCTCCACCAAGCGTTAGTAAGGAGTTCCATCTCATCTTTGGTTGTTATTTCCCTGATTTCTTCAAGGATTTGATGTGGTTTTTTATCACATATCGACACTTGATCGGTTATCCAAGTTAGTTTAGGATTCAACGCATTGAGGGTTGCCCTAGAGAAGGGGCAATAAAATAGTATGTGGTTAGCGTCTTCGACCTGGCTATTACAAGCCACACAATCTTGAGTAACCGGGATGTGGTTGGCAGCAAGTCTTGCTTTCGTTGGGAGGCCGTTACGGGCCACTTTCCATAGGAAGTGTTTCATTTTAGGTGGGATATTTAACTTCTTTATCCATTCCAGATTAATTTTGGGTTCTCCTTTGGCCTGTTGAATCCAATTCATAGCAGAGTGGGTAGAGTACCATCCATTTTTGATCGGTTGCTAGTATAACCTGTCTGGGATTTTGTTGACCGGGTTGATGATTCTAGTTATTGTTTCGACGTCCTCTTGGTTTAAGACTCTGTGCAATTTTCCAAGGTTCCATGAGTTGTCCTCCATAAGGTAAGCATCAACATGCTCCTCCTTATCGATTAGGGTTTCAGCCTCAGATTTCGGGGTAAGAGGACCAACACCGGTCCAGTTGTCCAGCCAGAAACGGATGGTTTTGCCATCCCCAACTTGCCAGATAAGCCCTTTGGAGAAACGGTCTCGTAGGCTTAATAGTTTTGACCACTGCCACGACGTGTTCTGTTTTTTCTATAGTTAAGGATATTCTCCGTTTTGAGATACTTTTCTGTCACAATTTTGACCCAGATGTTGTCGGGTTCCGCTAGGATTTTCCAGAGTAATTTCATTTGCAGTGCTTGATTCATATCTTCTGCTTTGGCAATACCCGCCCCCCCCCCCCCCCCCGAGGGCCGGCGGCCGGCAGATTGAATTCCAGCTTATTAGTGGTTTGTAGTTGTGTTCCTTATTCCAGAAAAAGTGTTTGTTAATTTGGTCTAGTTCTTTTAGGGTTGCTTGAGGCAACATGAATGATTGCATTATATAGTTCGGTTGTGCTGATAGGTTTGCTTTAATTAGGGTTTTGCGACCTTCTTGAGAAAGGGTGTTGGCTTTCCATTTTGAAAGTTGGGTTCTAGTTCTAAGTGTCAGGGGTTTTGATGAAATCCGAAATAACGAGGTTCGCTACGAGACAAGAAATAAGATTATTATATTTGAGTGCAAACACTTGCTCCTTTATTTATGACTTTTCTCCCAAATAACGAGGTTACACACCTACGAGATTGATGAACAACTTTAAGAATTACACCTAGACCTCCTACGAGGTTCCGAGATCAAACCTAAATGTTGCGAGGTCGACGCTAAGGCGAGGTAGATTTGGATACGTGGTGTAAAGAGCTTTGTGAGATTTTGTAGCGAGGTCTTTAGTGTAGGCGAGGTCTTTGTATGACTTGGAGTCTTTTTGTGGATTTCTCTTATCTGTAACGAGGTCTGTTGACGGTATTCCTATCACGTCGATCTTTAACAAACAAGAGAGTTCTTGAGTTCAAGTTGTTTTTCGACCCCCTCTTCCTTCGAGGTCCTTCTCTATTTATAGAGAATTGGGGGGGCTGAGTTTAGGCTAATGTTCGATGTGGGATACTTGGAATAGGGGTTTTTGATTGGTCCATGAGTGAGGTCACCTGTGATTGGTTTGGGAGTGAGGCCGCCGGTGATTGGTTCAGGAGTGAGGTCGCTGGTGATTGGTTCGAGCGGGCGGACGTACTTAGCAGAGTCGGTGACGAGGTTGAGACCTCGTCCCGAGATGTTTGATAGACCTCGCGCGCGTTGGGAGTTTTTGTTTTTTAGATAACCACGTGGATGTGGGTACCCAACTTGCCTATGGGGGCCCTCCTGGGCCCACTTTTTGCTTTTGCTGTTTTGGACATCATCACAACCCCATGGCCTGGGGGCCTCGCCCCGAGGGTCGCAGGGCATAAGTTCCCTGGATTTTGCGAGATGTGGGGTGTCCTTTAGTGGTTATGAGGGTCTCGAGGTTGGGAGGGCGTTTTTGCGAGGTGTGAGGCTCTATTCTGCGTGGATAAAGATCCCTGGGCCTTTTCGCCGTTTTCTGCTTAGTGGGCCGTCTAGGTAAGAGGCCCAAGAAGCCTTTCGGGAGTGGGAGGAGGCTCAGATCTGCTCTATATAAGGGCGTATCCCACACGCTTCCCTCCCATCTTCTCTCTCCAATATTCTCGCTCTTTTTCTCTCTGTCTCTTAGTCTTCTTTTGAGCGGTTTTCTCCAGACGGTTTCCGACGAGCTTTCCGCCGTTGGCTAGTTACGCCAACGCCTTCCGTTCGTCAACATTTAAACAAGTAAGTTCTTGATCTTCTTCCTCCTGTCTTTCGGTATTTTTCGCCTTTGATTTTTCCCTTGTTCACTTTTCGCCCCGCGTTTCGCAAGGGCGACGGTGAGTCGCCCGGCGTTTCGCGCCGGCGTCACGGTGGCGAAGCGGCGGTGGCAGGGTTGTTGCGTTTTTTGCGTTTGCTTTTTGTTATTTTTCTTCGTTCTTTGTTCGTTTCGTTTCGCATCTGGGTGGTTGTTTTGTGGTTTCAGGGTGTTTCTTCGTTCTTCGCTTGCTTCCGTTTCGCATCTGGGTGGTTGTTTTGTGGTTTCAGGGTGTTTCTTCGTTCTTCGCTTGCTTCCGTTTGGCATCTGGGTGGTTGTTTTGTGGTTTCTGGGTGTTTCTCCGCTGGTTGCGCGGCGGCGTTGTTGGTGGTTTTTGTTCTGTAGAGCCCTCGTCTTCCCTCGGTTTTTCGTCTCCTCTCCTTTCTTTTTGCCCTGCTTTTCTCCTCTCTTTTTCTCTTTGCGTTATACTCCGGGGGGCGGTGTTGTGAGACGGTGGTGAGATGGTGGTGGGGGGTTCGCCGCCGCGAAGGTATCGCTGGGTTTTCCGGGTTTATCGTTTTTCTTTCTTTCTTTTTTTTGCTTGGGGCGACGGTTGAACTCCCGTTTCTCCGCCCACCATTTTTCGAATTTCGAAAACCCTCGGGAGCCCAAACGTCATGACGTCTGATTGACAGGACGTTTGGGCTTCCGCCGCTGGCCTCCACCGCTGGTTGGCCTTCTTTTTTCTCTTTCCTTCCTTTTGGCGCTTCAAATTCTTCTTTGCCGTCCTATCTTGTCAGAATAGCCCGTAGGGTGCCACGTGGCCTTTCCCTCTATGACCTCGCGTTGCTTTGTCCCTCGAGGTTGCGATCTCGTGCTCTTTTCTTTTCGAGGTTATAATCTCGTGCCTCTCCCTTTTCGAGGTTATGACCTCGTGCTCTTTTTTTTTCCGAGGTTATGATCTCGTGCTTTGTTCTCGGGCTTGACTTCGTCTTTCCTTCTTCCCCGGGGTCATGATCTCGCGTTTTTCTTCTTTGTTTGCCTTGCCTTTAGTGCCTTACTGACCTCTTCTTTTCCAGGTGCTAGCTTTTCGCGGCCTGGACGTTGTCTTTTCATGCCTAGGAGAGCCTCTGCGAGCCCACCGCCTGGCTTTGTTTTTAATTTCCAAGAGAGTTTCTATCAGGAGGTCTCCGAGTCCGTAGGAAGCGTAGAGCCTAGTGATTCCCAGAACCCGAGTTCCCCTTCGTTGGTCTTCAGCGAGCCCTCATCCAGCAACTCCGCCGTTTCGATCAGTTCGCATTTCCCTCGTCTGCGCGTATACTCTGGTGTTGAAATGGCTTCCTCTTCTTCTCTTGATGCGATTGCCGCTGAGGTCGAGGCGAGGTTGGACGCGGCCATTGCCTCAGCTTCGGCCGCATACGTGCCCTCGAGCTTTCCCGAGGCCTACATTACTGATGCTGTATCTGGCGTTCCCGTCGTCCTCAGAGAACGGATTCCCATGAGTCCGAGTACCCCCGAGGCCTACCTGTCCGAGGGGGTGCCCTCCGATTTAAAGCTGGGTGACCTCGCGGACATAGCTAGAGATTTCCCCTGGCCCGAGGGAGTCGAGCTGGCACTGCCAGAGGAGGAGGGGCGGCCCCTGGCGTCCTACGAGGGGTGTGCGGTCGTGAACCTCGTCAGCCTTCAAGCGGGTTTTAGGCTGCCCCTGGCCCAGCACATCGTTGATTTCTTGTGGGCCATGGGTGTCTGCCCCGCTCAGTTGTTCCCGAACGCCTGGCGGTTGTTGTGTGCTTACACGATTCGAAGTCGCGAGCTTCTGGACGAGCCGAATCTCAAAGACTTGTCGGCGTTAGTCTTGGCGAGGAGAGAACCTCGTTGTTCCCTGGTCAACCTCAGCACACCGAACGTCAAAATCATCTCGACCCAGTCGAACTGCGGGACGTGGAAACCTAAATGGTTTTTGGTCCGAGACCTCAGCGGGAGATATCTTAATTTTCCTGTGGCACCGGGCAACTTCGAGAGATGCGTGTGCCCGTACAAGGTCGCCAAGTTCCAGGCGCTCAAGGCCAAGTACGCCTCAGCGTACCAGGCGCCATACGAGCGCTACCTTTCTCAGGACCGGCTGGAGTGGGCCGGGCTGAGCCTCAGTTTCCCTCCTCGCGAGGGCGGAAAGGGTATTTTATTATCGCCATTTCCCTGATTGTTTTTTTTTCTGTATGTTTGCGGGGTCATACGCCTCGTTTCCTTCGTTTCTGACCTCGTCCTAAACTGCTGTTTTCTTTTTACTTCTTTCTTGACAGTGAACTTTCTGCACCCTCTTACCACGACGTCAAAGGGGAAACAACCTATGACGTCTACTTCCAAGACCCCTGCTCCCCGGGTCCTCAAGGGGATATCAATCAACGAGCCGAGCTCGCAAACGAGAGCAGGCACCACGCAGCCGGGACCTGTTCCGCCAACGGCCGCGGCAGGGGGAGCCCTGCCCAAGGGGAGCGTTCCGAGGGCGTCGCAGTGGGACGTCACGGGGCCGCCTCAGGGGGAGAAAAGGCCTGATGTGGTTCCGCCAAAGGGGGCCACCACGAAGGGGACCACTCATCCACCCCGGGCGCCCGAAGATAAGACCCTGCGGAAAAGGAAGGAAGCGGGGTCTTCCCCTGAGAAGAAGAAGAAGCCCCGGTCGGGCGACCACCAAAGAAGCTCGCGGGAGCTGGAACTCATTCCCGCCTTCAACTTCGAAGGGCGAAGCCGCGGGGATACAGGCCCCCACCCTGCCAGGTTTCATTGTCCCGGACCCATCAGGGGGGCCCCGCTGGACTGGGCCCGGGGAGATTACAAGGAGGAGGTCGCGTGGGCCAACAACCTCACCAAGGCAGCGCTTGACGACGAAGCCGCTCGGTATTCGGCCATGGTAAGCCTCTTCTTTCTTTTTTGTTTTCGTGTGTGTGATTCTTGTCTCTTTCTCGTTTCTTTTCTTATCCTTCTGTGAACCTGCAACACACCTTTTTTGACAATTACAACCGAAGTCGCATCGTCCTTCTTCATTCGAGGATGGACAAGATGGAGGCCGCGCTTCGGGCCCGCAGCTAGGTGTGCGAGCGACAGGCCAAGGAGTTGTCCGAGGTCGCGGAGTCGTCTAAGGCCGCGGAGGCTGCGGCCAAGAAGCGGGTTGAGGCCGCGGAGTCCGCGGCAAGGGAGGAGGTGAAGGCGGCGAGGGAAGGGGAGAAGAGGGCGAGGGGCGAGGCTGAGGTTCTGCGGAGCGAGGTTGACGGGCTTCGAGGTAAGCTCTCCGTTGAGCATGAGTTCTACAAGGCGAAGGAGGCGGAGTTCCTGAGGGCCGAGGAGGAGATCAGGCGCCTCGAAGGGCGTATTGTTGAACTCAACGAGGAAGTCGAGGCCGCGGGTCTGAGGTATGTGGACTCGGAGGAGTACAAGGCGGAGCTGGTGGAGAGTGTGAGGACGATGTTCCACCAGGCCGTCCGTATGGGCGTAAAGCAGGCGGTGGCCAAGTATGGGCACCTCAACCCCCAGATCATCTTCTTCAACCCCAACTACAATGAAACCATGGGGGAGCTGGGGTCGATGGATCCCGAGGGGGAATGCCAGTTCTTCCTCAACGAGGACGGGACTGTGTCCAGCGCTGCGCCACCCGAGGTAGAGCTTGTTGGGGGGAACCCGGAGTTAACCTCCACGGGACCTCAGCCTGCGACCAGCGCGCCCGCGCCTCTTGCCTCCGCTGCCCCTGCTGAAACTGCTCCTACTGAGGCCTTGGCTGGCTCCGCCGAAACCCCTAAGACCATTGATCTTACAGGTTCCGAGGTTGAGACCTCGAAGAGATGATAACTCTCCCTTTTTTTTATTCTGGTGGCCCTACGGGGTTTGTAATTGAAACATCCTTCTTTCTCCTCTTTTTTTGTTTGGGTGACCCTACGGGGTCTGTAATTAAAACATCTGTTTTTGGTCTGTGCCCTTCGTCATTTTTTTTTCCTATGCTTGTTTGCTTTAGACTTTCTTGCATATTCCTTATCCGTCCAACCCCATGGTTCGAGTGTCACATCTTCTGTGGGGCTCGGACCACACCGGGCGTTGTAGTCCTGTGGCGAGGTCGTGAGCCTCCGTTCGTACCTCGTTTTTGTGGAAGTTCGTCCCAACCTAAAAAATAGTCGTCTGCGAACCTCGTTCGTGTTGCGAGACTTTCCAACCCCGAGTGGGGAGTGAGGGGTGGGACTCTTCAACGAGACTCTTCAACCCCAAGCGGGAAGCGAGGGGTGGAATTTTTTCAACGAGATTCTCCAACCCCAAGCGGGCAGCGAGGGGTGGAATTTTTTCAACGAGATTTTCCAACCCCAAGCGTGAAGCGAGGGGTGGAATTTTTTCAACGAGATTCTCCAACCCCAAGCGTGAAGCGAGGGGTGGAATTTCTCAACGAGATTCTCCAACCCCAAGCGGGAAGCGAGGGGTGCAATTTTTCAACGAGATTCTCCAACCCCGAGCGGGAAGCGAGGGGTGGAATTTTTTCAACGAGATTCTCCAACCCCAAGCGTGAAGCGAGGGGTGGAATTTCTCAACGAGATTCTCCAACCCCAAGCGGGAAGCGAGGGGTGGAAATTTTCAACGAGATTCTCCAACCCCGAGCGGGAAGCGAGGGGTGGAATTTTTTCAACGAGATTCTCCAACCCCAAGCGTGAAGCGAGGGGTGGAATTTTTTCAACGAGATTCTCCAACCCCAAGCGGGAAGCGAGGGGTGGAATTTTTCAACGAGATTCTCCAACCCCAAGCGGGAAGCGAGGGGTGGAATTTTTTCGACGAGATTCTCCAACCCCAAGCGGGAAGCGTGGGGTGGAATTTTTCAACGAGATTCTCCAACCCCAAGCGGGAAGCGAGGGGTGGAATTTTTTCAACGAGATTCTCCAACCCCAAGCGGGAAGCGAGGGGTGGAATTTTTTCAACGAGATTCTCCAACCCCAAGCGGGAAGCGAGGGGTGGAATTTTTCAACGAGATTCTCCAACCCCAAGCGGGAAGCGAGGGGTGGAATTTTTTCAACGAGATTCTCCAACCCCAAGCGGGAAGCGAGGGGTGGAATTTTTCAACGAGATTTTCCAACCCCAAGCGGGAAGCGAGGGGTGGAATTTTTTCAACGAGATTCTCCAACCCCAAGCGGGAAGCGAGGGGTGGAATTTTTTCAACGAGATTCTCCAACCCCAAGCGGGAAGCGAGGGGTGGAATTTTTCAACGAGATTCTCCAACCCCAAGCGGGAAGCGAGGGGTGGAATTTTTTCAACGAGATTCTCCAACCCCAAGCGGGAAGCGAGGGGTGGAATTTTTCAACGAGATTTTCCAACCCCAAGCGGGAAGCGAGGGGTGGAATTTTTTCAACGAGATTCTCCAACCTCAAGCGGGAAGCGAGGGGTGGAATTTTTAATGAGGGAGTGTTTTTAGAAAAGCCTGCAATCCTTTATTTACCGACTGTGGTGAACAACCGGGTTTCGAGCGTCTACATGTAATATTTTTTGAGTCGTGCGACGTTCCACGTTTTGCTCAGCGTGCACCTCTCGTCGTCCCTGAGTTTGAATGCCCCGGGCGCGAATTCTTCCCCGAGGATGTAGGGTCCTTCCCAGTTAGGGTCCAACTTTCCTCCTTCGGTGCGTCTTAGCACGAGGTTTCCGGTGGCCAGGAGGCGAGGTCTGACCTTCTTGTCGTGGTATATGGCGACACGTCGCTTGTATTCTCTAGAGCGCAGGTCCGCCACCTCGCGGACTTCATCCCGGAACTGCAGTTCGATTCTGAGGTTGGCCTCGTTTTCTTTCTCGTCGAAGTTATACACCCTTGCTGATGGAATTAGGGTTTCTACGGGAACGAGGGCTTCCGCCCCGTAGGTAAGAGCAAAGGGGGTCTCGCCCGTTGCGCGGCGCGAGGTCGTGCGGTACGTCCAGAGGACGAGGGGAAGTAATTCGGCCCAACGGCCTTGTGCCATGCCTAGGCGCTTCTTGAGGTCTGTCAAGATGCGGGCATTAACGTTCTCTACCTGGCCATTGGATTGGGGGTGAGCCACGGAGGAGAATTTGAGGTTGATGCCCAACTCAGAGCAGAAAGTCCGAGTTTCTTCGCAGTCGAATTGGGGGCCATGGTCGGTCATGATTGTCATGGGAACACCGAAACGGCAGACGAGGTTTTTCCACAGGAACTCGCAGACCTTTGCCCCGGTGATTTTTGCCATTGCCTGTGCTTCGATCCACTTCGTGAAGTAGTCCACGATGACCAAAATGTATTGCACTTGGCCCGCGGCCTTAGGAAATGGGCCTAGAATGTCCATTCCCCACATTGCGAATGGGCATGGCGCGTGAATGCTGCGGAGGGGAGCCGTCGGGGTGTGTTGGATGTTCCCGTGTTTCTGGCATCCGACGCACTTTTGGACGTAAGCTCTTGCGTCTTGTCGGAGAGTGGGCCAGAAGTACCCCAAATGGACAATTTTGTGTGCCAAAGACCTCCACCCCGGGTGTCCCCCACAAACTCCCTCGTGGGCCTCGTAGAGGATGTGGTCCGTGGCTTCGGGCGGTATGCACAGCAGGTTGGGCTCAGCGTAGCCCCGACGATAAAGTTGGTTGCCGACGACGCAGTAGCGGGCAGCTTGCATCTTTAGTTTTCTGGCCAGCGCGGGGTCCTTTGGGAGGATGCCGCTTTGTATGTACCTCGTTACCGGGGACCTTCAGTCCTCGGTCCTTATGGACATGACCTCGCTATCGACACTTCGCGAGAGCTTTCTCTCCATCATTACGCGGTTCCCCACATCCAAGGGAAGCGCGGAGCCTAACCTGGCGAGGGCATCCACCTTTGTGTTTGAGGTTCGCGGGATTGACTCCACCGCGAAGGTTTCTAGGCATGAGACCAAGACCTTGACTTTTGCTCGGTAAGCGGGCAGAAAACCTGTTCTGGTGTCGTATTGGCCCTTGAGTTGTCGCGCCACCAATTCGGAATCTGTGTAGACCCTGATTTTGCGGGCTCCGTTGAGCAGCGCCATCTCGATCCCGGCGATCATGGCCTCATACTCGGCGTTGTTGTTGGTGGCATCAAAGGAGAAGTTGAGAGCATACTCCGTCTCGATTGAGGGGCCAGCGAGGAACACCCCGGCCCCGCCACCGGCGTCACATCGTGAGCCGTCAACGAACACTTTCCATTCGTCCGAGCTTGTGTCTGTCTCGGGGAAGGTGACCTCCACCATAAAGTCGGCGAGGGCTTGTCCCTTCATCGCGGTTCTCGGAAGATAATTGATATCGAACTCGGAGAGCTCGACGGCCCACTTGGTCATACGTCCGGAGAGAGCTGTTGATGCAGAATCTGACGAAGTGGGAGGTCCGAAAGAACCTGGATGGGATGTGCGTGGAAGTATGGGCGTAGTCGCCTTGCGGCGGTCACTACAGCCAGCGCCATCTTCTCTGCCGGGGAGTATCTCTGCTCCGCGGGCTGGAGCACGCGGATCACAAAGTATACCGGGTGCATGGCCTCTCTTGTGAGCACCGCGTTGACGGTCTCGGGACTCACCGCCACATACAGTTGCAAATCTTCGCCCGCGCGTGGAGGTGACAAGGTGGGGAGCTTGGTGAGGAAGGTTTTTAACTCAGAGAAGGCTGTCTCGAGTCTTTTGTCCCAGACGAACTTGTCGTTCTTTTTTAGGGCGGCGAAGAATGGGGGGGAATTGTCTGCTAGGCGGGAGCAAAACCTGCCCAAGTAGTTTACAGCGCCGTTGAGCCTTTGTACCTCGGTACGAGATCGGGGAGACCTCATTGCGAGGATTGATTCTATTTTGGCGGGGTTGACGTCGATCCCGTGCTCGCTGATCATGAATCCCAAAAACTTTCCCGAAGACACGCCAAACACGCACTTCTCGGGATTCAAGCTGAGCTGGTGGTGTCCGAGGGTGGTGAAAACCTCGGCGAGGTCAGCCAGGTGCTCCTCGGGGCCCTTGCTTCGTACCATGATGTCGTCGACGTAGGCGGATACGTTCCTGTCCAGGTGATCTTTAAAAATCCGATCGACGAGGCGTTGGAATGTGGCTCCCGCGTTCTTGAGGCCAAACGGCATGACCTTATAATAGTATGTCCCCCGCTGGGTGATAAAGGATGTTTCTTCCTCGTCACGGGGATTCATCGAGATCTGGTTGTACCCCGAGTAGGCGTCGAGGAAACTCAAGACCTCATGCCCAGCGGTCGAATCTACAAGTGCGTCGATCGAGGGCAGGGGGTAGCTGTCTTTGGGGCATGCCTTGTTGAGGTCTTTGAAGTCTACACACATCCGCCACTTGCCGCTGGCCTTTTTGACCAAAACGACATTGGATAGCCATTTCGGATACTGGACTTCGCGTATGAAATCTGCGGCCAGCAGCTTGGCCACCTCTTCATTTGCGGCGGTTGCCCTTTCTTCGTTCATTTTCCTTCGACACTGCACCACAGGACGAACGGCGACGTCGATGTTCAGGGAGTGCTGGGCCAGGGTCCGAGGCACACCTCAGAGATCTTTTGCAGTCCAGGAGAATACGTCGCGGGACCCAGCAAGCAGGGCTTCTAGTGACGTTTTCGCGTTCCCAGTAAGGCAACCCCCGAGGTAGATCTTCTCTGATTTGTTCTCGACGGGGGTAATCACCCTTCTTTCTGCCTCGGGAGTGGGTATTGTGAAGTCCCGGACCTCGAGGTCCGCTTCACCCGAAGTCTCCACCATGAACACAAGGCATTTTTGTTTAGCCGAGGTCATGTAGCAGACGCGGCCCTCTTCTTGGTTGCCCTTCACCTCTCCGACACCCACGTTGGTGGGGAACTTCATTTTCAGGTGGTAGATGGAGACCACCGCCTGGAAGTTCATCAAGGAGACTCTCCCGATGATTGCGTTGTAGGTCGAGGGCAGGTGCACCACCGTAAACTCTATTACCTCGGTTCTTGTTGCTGGGCCAGTACCGAGGGTCATCCAAAGGTCTATGAGACCAGCGACATCGACCTCGTTCCCTGAGAAGGAGGTGAGCTTCCCAGCGTAGGGCCTCAAGGATGTCGCGGAGATCCCGAGCTGTTCGAAAGCGCCGAAGTACATGATGTCCACGGAGGAACCCGTGTCCACCAGTATTCGCTTCACTATCTTCGAGCCCAACTGAGCGTGTATCACCAGGGGATCGGAGTGGGGCATACGAAGCCCTTCGGCGTCTTCTGTCGTGAAGGCCATACCCACGTGGGACCGCGAGGTTTGTGTCACGCTGTATACCGAGGGCTCATGGTGACTTGCCCTTGCGTATCTTTTCCTCTCCGCCTGGCTCGAGCCCGCCAGCGAGGGTCCGCCCGAGATGGTATTGATGTACCCATCGGGCGCCGCGGCTTGTCCGGAACGCGACTGCCTTGCCGGAGCTTGTTGTTCTGCGCTGCCTGGTCGGGGCCTGGTTGGTTCCTGCTGCACGAGGTTGGCCCCGACGCGGGGTTGGCGCGCTTTTTCTCGTTTGGGTTGTAGGCGGGGCCACCTTTGCCTTTGTAACCTCGTGGCTTCCCGCCGAAGCAGCTCCAACCCCCACCGCCACGGTTGTCGTAGCGGTTGTTGTTTCTATTGTCGTTGTTGCCTCTGTTATTGTTGTTGCTTTTGTAATCGGCACGCCGGTCGTGAGTTTGCGTCATGTACGCGTCCCTCGCGGCCGGCGCAGCCACTTTAGCCTTTCCCTTAGCCTCGGTTACGATTTCCTTGTCGGTCCTCGGCCGCGAGCTCTGGCTGGCAGCGTCCTCGGCGTAGACTTGTGCCGTGATCCGAGCACACAGGCTCTCATACGTGGTCGGATTTTTGAGGAAAATGCGACATTTGAAATCCCCCTGGCGAAGGTTGCCCATGAGGATGTCGCGGAGCGAGGCCTCGTCGATCTGCGCGATCTCAGCGACCGCGGTGGTGAACCTCGTAAAAAAGGTACCTAGCTTCTCGTTTTCCCCCTGCTCGATGCCACGGAGATCGCGCATGTTCTTCTTGCGCTTCCTTGAGCCGTTGAAGTGCCCGACGAAGGACTCGCATAGTTGGGAAAACGAGGCTATCGACCTGACCTTAAGGCTGGTGAACCACGTCATTGCCGCCTTGTCCAGAGTGGTCGGAAAGATCCGACAGAAATGGCGTCATTGTAAGAGTTGACGTTCATCTGGACGGCGTAGTGTTTTATGTGGTCCTCGGGGTCGGCCGTGCCGTCGTAAAGTCCCATTTGTGGCCAATGGAAGCCTTTGGGCACGTGTGCCACTTCGATTTCGGGTACGAAGGGATTCCTGTACCCACTCTCGACGGATGGGCGAGCAGACTTCGATTTTGTCCTCGCCAAAGGGTGTGGCGCGCTTGCCGCCGTCTCGGACAGCTCCATGTCGCGCCTTTCTGTACGCCGTGAACGGGATCGCGATATCTGCATTGGATCTCGGGAGGGCCTCTCCGTGGTGGATCCGTTCGTGGGCGCCTCTTGTCCCGGGGTGTAGCCCGGGACATATGCGGGCACGTACTCGGAGTGAGGCTGCCCCTGGGGAAGAATCGGGACGTATGGGGGAGCTTGGCCCGATTGGTACTGCCCGTACCCCGGATAGGGATACTGGTTGAAAGGGGCGCCACCCTGTTCGTACCCCTGGAACGGGTATGGGTTTTGTGGGATGTTGTATGTCCAGCCTGGCGGGACCACAAAAGGGTACCCTGACGGACCTGCCGTCGCCCATGGAGGGGTCTCGGCCATATTGTCGGGATGTTGAGGGAAGAAATTGTTTGGACAAGCCATTTTGAGGGGGTTTTAGGAATCAAGGTTTGCACTACAAAATGGGGAGTTGCTTAGGATGAAGAGGTTCCCACAGACGGCGCCAGTGATGAAATCCGAAATAACGAGGTTCGCTACGAGACAAGAAATAAGATTATTATATTTGAGTGCAAACACTTGCTCCTTTATTTATGACTTTTATCCCAAATAACGAGGTTACACAGCTACGAGATTGATGAACAACTTTAAGAATTACACCTAGACCTCCTACGAGGTTCCGAGATCAAACCTAAATGTTGCGAGGTCGACGCTAAGGCGAGGTAGATTTGGATACGTGGTGTAGAGAGCTTTGTGAGATTTTGTAGCGAGGTCTTTAGTGTAGGCGAGGTCTTTGTATGACTTGGAGTCTTTTTGTGGATTTCTCTTATCTGTAACGAGGTCTGTTGACGGTATTCCTATCACGTCGATCTTTAACAAACAAGAGAGTTCTTGAGTTCAAGTTGTTTTTCGACCCCCTCTTCCTTCGAGGTCCTTCTCTATTTATAGAGAATTGGGGGCTGAGTTTAGGCTAATGTCCGATGTGGGATACTTGGAATAGGGGTTTTTGATTGGTCCATGAGTGAGGTCACCTGTGATTGGTTTGGGAGTTAGGCCGCCGGTGATTGGTTTAGGAGTGAGGTCGCTGGTGATTGGTTCGAGCGGGCGGGCGTACTTAGCAGAGTCGGTGACGAGGTTGAGACCTCGTCCCGGGATGTTTGATAGACCTCGCGCGCGTTGGGAGTTTTTGTTTTTTAGATAACCACGTGGATGTGGGTACCCAACTTGCCTATGGGGGGCCCTCCTGGGCCCACTTTTTGCTTTTGCTGTTTTGGACATCATCAGGTTTGAAGGTGTTTTGGGTCACTCGACCATTAATGATTGGGCAACCAAGGTATTTGTTTAACGCAAAAGTGTTGACAATCTGTAGAATTTGTTTAATCTGCTCTTTGGAGTTGTTGTTAGTAATGTGATATTAAAAAAGATTTTTTCCTTTTATTTTCTTTTCCTATTCTATCTTCTTCCCGAACTCATCTTCTCCATTCTTGTTCTTCCCCCATTTTTGTTCTTCCCCATTATAGTTGATACATTAGAAACCCTCACAAATTCCAATTGCTACCAGACTACCACTACCAATGCTCGAGGAACCACCACCACTAATGCTCAATTCGCTCGGCGTGATGAAATCGCCGGTCATCCTCTCCACCGGCGTCACCTACGACCTCGTACAAGCATCCAGTGGTGGCTCGACGGCGACCACAACACTTCTCCGACCACCATGCAGGTCCTCCCTACCAAGGACTTCGTCCCAAACAACACGCTCCACCGCCTTATCCAGATTTGGTCCTCTCACTCCCTCCCCTATGGATCCAACTCCGGATCTGGATCTCGCTTCTTCTACTCGCTTTCCCCTCTCAGCCCGCTCACCATTTTTTGTCCAGAATAGAGCTCCATTCTTCTACTTGCCACTGTGTGGAAATGCCAAATTTGTGCCTCCGCTCACCATTTTTGGGCCAGATTAGGGCTCCATTATTCTCCTTGCTTTGTGAAAGGAGTCGCTTCTCAGGACGCGAATGGAGGTTGTCGAGATCAATTTCATTGGCATTTCCGCTCAATTTGATAGTGAGCGCCTTCAACTCATCGGCATCTTCGCTCAATTTCAAATCCTTGCTCGGCAAGATCTCGAGGGTAGTGCACAGATCTAGGGTTAACTTTCGAAAGGTTTCGGCGAACAATTCGGTTTGCTTAAACCTTCATTGATGGACTGAAAGGAGTCTATGTGGCTGAATTTTAGAGATTTGTGTTAACTCTTGAAAGCCTTGGGGGAACAATTCAGTTTCGGCGAACAATTTTTATGTGGTGAATTGGTAAAGATTTGTGTTTTGTTTTTATTAAAATAATTAAAAACAATTGGTATAAATATGTGGAGTCTATGTGGCGTTGACATGGCACAACATTTTTATAAGTTAGTGCGTGTGTAAGACATGTAAAGAAAATTGTAGGAACGAGGTGTTTAATAGAACGCAATGTGTTAAATTCAAGTGTTCAATGGAACAAATTCAAAGACCAGGTGTCTGAGTGACTATTTTGCACAAGTATAGGTGTCTGTATATGTATTCTGCCTATAAAAAAAGGATCGAATGATCGTGCACGTACCCGGCCACATCGAACTTTTTCCCACTTCATATACTTTTTCACATGCAGGAGAGCACTTGCATCATTCAAAATGTAAATAAAGTCATACACATTTCAACTAGCTAGTTTTCCTTAAGCAGCTCCTCATTTCTCCGCCTCCTCATTTCCCCCATCTTCCCTATTGCCTCACCATATAATTGCCTATAGGATCTTCGGTTGAAGGCTTATTCAAGCCCTCTTGCTCGCCACCTTTCCCTTTTTTGCTTCTTTGCCTCTCGATTTCTTTTTATTTCTCCTTTGTTTATCCTTCAATTGATCCTTTTAGAGTTTAGTTGATGTGAAATCTGGTTGTTATTAGATCTTTTCATCTCCCTTCTCCTATTGAAACTTCCATTTTTGGCTTGCTCCTTGATGTTCTCTTTGCTGATTACTAGTCTTCCGTTTCTTTTTGAGATTTCTCTTTATTTGAAAAATCTTAGGCTGTGATTCTTGTTTCTCCAAATTTGAAGATTTGAAAATTGAAAATTTGAAGATTTGAAAATTGAAAATTTGAAGTTTTAAAGTTTTGGGATTTGAAGTTTGAAGTTTTAAATTTTATTTTGAATAGGTTTGGTTTGTTGTTGTATTTTCAAAATCACCATCTAGTAGATGGTGATTTAGGCTGCCATACTGCAATAACTTATATATAAAAAAAAATCACAGGCCCCATTTTTACACGTCATACTTTTCCCAAGTATGCATACTTTTACATTATTTCTTGATTAGTAACCTTTTTTTTAAAATTAGGGAGAGCTTATTTAATGGCTTGGTACTAAATGTTTGATAAAGTTGACATATTTAATCGTTCACTAGAAGACTTAACGTGTCCGATTGACAGTGTGAATTTTTTTTCTATGTTTGTTGAATTTTTAAATACACATGAATTTATAAGTATGAAGCAATTAGAATTAGAATTAGAATTAGAATGCAAAATATGTGTAAAAATATTATTAAGAATAGTTATTTGGAGGTAATTAAACTTTATTATAATTTTTAATTAACTATTTATGACAAATATAGTAGTGAATATATGAGTCACGCTCCGGTGGATTACATTGATACAATAAAAAATGCGAGCAAACCTTGGACATTGGATTAAAATAATGGACGGCTGCGATTAGATGGTAGAAAAAAAAATCAAGCGGTTCATTTACAATGGCACGCGGGTAAATACTAAATACATTAATTTTTAGGTTCAAAGACGAAACTACCCTTTAGGCTAATTTTTTTCCTAAAAACCCTGAACTCCTGCAATCTTACTTTCTCTCGTACGCCGCTATCGTTCATACGCCGCATTTCACTTTCTCTCTCAAAAACCCAAATCACCACCTCTCGATTTCGCTTGATCTTGCCAAATTTTGCTCGATATCATCATCCTCTATTTTAAGCTCTCAATCTTACTCAATTCAAATCAACAATGGTGAGAGGAACAAAAAGGGTATGCTTGTTTTTCACTTTTCTAGGGTTTATTGTTTTAGGCTTTTAATCTTACTCTTATGGATTATTTTGTTGAGATGGTTAATTTGAAAGTGGTATTGATTCTTTAATGACATGCTTTTGGTATAGAAGTCATGATTGATGATATGTTGCCATTGTTAAAGTTATCTCTTAAGTCTTCATGTGAGAAATCAATGTGAGTTTTTTTAGATCTTGTTGCATCAGTGAGACACTTGACAAATAGTATATTTGGTAGCCTATTAGCTCAAATGGTAGAGCAATGTGCGTGTGCACATAGATGTGGGTTCAAATCCCGCATAGGCTAATTCTTGATACGGTAATGTCTTGTTGTTCATATCGGTTGTTCTTTTGGTTCATGTCTTTTTAAGGTAAGGTTCATAATTTTTCTTCTTATGGTTCATAAATTTGTTCCGTGCTTTTTTGTTTATCACAATTGTTTTTTTGGTTCATGTTTGAAAAAATCTTAGATTCATCAAAGTTCATCTTATGGTTCACGTCTTTTAGTTTATGCTAGTTATTATTTTCTTTCGTGATTTTTGGTTCATGGTACTTGTTCTTTCAGTTCATGTTTTTGTAAGTTAGGTTCATAATAATTTTTATGGTTCATGATTTTTAATTCTTAATAGTATATCTTATAGTTCATGTCATTTGGTAGCCTATTAGCTCAAATGGTAGAGCAATGTGCATGTGCACATAGATGTGGGTTTAAATCCCACATAGGCTAATTCTTGATACAGTCATGTCTTTATGTTCATATTGGTTGTTCTTTTGGTTCATGACTTCTTAAGGTAAAGTTCATACTATTTATTCTTATGGTTCATAAATTTTGTTTCGTTCTTTTTTGTTTATAACAATTGTTCTTTTGGTTCATGTTTAAATAACCTTAGGTTCATCAAAGTTCATCTTATGATTCATGTCTTTTAGTTTATGCTAGTTATTATTTTCCTTCTTGATTTTTGGTTCATGACACTTGTTCTTTTGGTTCATGTTTTTGTAAGGTAGGTTCATAATAATTCTTATGGTTCATGACTTTTAATTCTTAATAGTTTATCTTATAGTTCATGTTTTTTAAGTCATACTAGTAATTTTGGTTCATGAATTTTGTTCTTTTAGTTCATGTTTTTATAAGCATAAGTTTACAATATTTTGTCTTACGATTTTTAGTTCATAAAAGTTGGACTAATGGTTCATGGCTTTAGACGGTCAAGTTCATAACAATTGTCAATAAGGTTCATGAAATTTAATTCACAATACTTGTTATTTGTGTCATGTTTTCATAAATGATATTATGTTGGTTCAAGTCATTATATGGTTAAGTTCATAACAGTTGTCATTAAGGTTCATGAAACTTAATTCATAGTACTTGTTTTTTGACATGTAAACTAGTACATAAATCATATTTTGTGGGTGCATGTCTTTATATGATTAGGTTCATAACAATTATAAATATGGTTCATGAAATTTAATTCACAAAACTTGATACTTGTGTCATGCATTCTAGTTAATAAATGGTATGAGTTAATGATTTGGTATGCTAGGTTTATGAACAATTTGTAAAAAAAAAAAGTGCTCTAAACACTATTTGACCATTTGGACATTTTGTCGAACACATGGTGGGTGGTTAGATGAGCATTGAATATTAGCCTTTGTTTTCAATCAAAAACTTGAAATTTGTAAAGCAAAACATACACAAACTTCATAGGTTTGATTATACTCAACAAAAAACGCTCCAAAATACACAAAAACATGTAATCGAAGTACCAATCTCCAAATTTTGAAAAAAACCCTAAAAACAACAACTCCAACTTGGCCTTAGTGAGAGGCACATCTTGCCCAAGCACCTTGGTGGCAACTCCACCTTGCGTCCTCACAAAGATGCCGGAAGAGAACCAATACTTGGAGTCTAGCTTCTGGAGAAGTTGAGAAGTGTAGCGCGTGAGGTCGACACCGAGCTTCTCCGCCAAAAGACTCACTAAGTTTCCACGCCATACTTCCTTGGATTTGGCCTCGTTCTTCTCGATATATCTCAACCATTCATACCCCAAATTCAAGGGGGCGAGGTCCTCGAAAAGAATGGTGCGGAGGCATGCAACCTCCAACCTTGTCGGCCTTGAAAGCTCCTTCTTGGCCCAAAATGTGGCGCCCAAGACTCGAAGAATGATCCGGAAGATTGGGTTGATGATGCTTGCCCCTGGGAGTGTCGGTGCAGAAGGATTGAACTCCCCGGAGATGTAACTCCAAGTGTCGGTGACCTTGAAATCCTCGGCCTTGTAATCCCTAGAGTGGTGGAGGAGTTCTAGGAGCTGATTGAACTGGGTCATGGTGCACTCGTGGTCGGCATTGCCCAACCGGAACTTGATCTTTCCAACCGAAGTCTTGTTATTGAAGCCCATTTGGAGAGTGGCTATGAACTCGGAGGTGAGGGCCGGGTAGTGCGGTGTGTCCTCCTTCTTCAATAGATGTGGCACACCAAGAATAGCGAAGGCATGCTTGACATCATCGTAGATCCCAATGGCCTTGGCGCTTGATCTCGAAAACCACCTAGTGAAGTGGTCCTTCTGAAGGACGGAATCAAAGACCTTGACTTGCTCCCGACATCGTCCATGCATGGAGGAGATTGGGACCTTTGAGTCCTCCTCTTCTTTCCGGCTCTAGTGTTAGCTCGGCTAGTGCTTGCCATTTGGTACCTGAAAATACATGGAAATCCAAGATAAGATCCACGCAAACCAACAAACAAAAAACCATACTTACACTCGAAAATGGTCTCGACTTACCTCAGTACCGACCCAATTGGGTCGGCAACAAAGTTTCCGGGTTTGGCTCCAGATATGAGCATTCTCGGGTCGTTACCGACCTTCTCAGGTCGATAACGAGCCTGGGCGAGAACACTATACAAGTAATTCCGAGTTCCAAATCTCAAAACCCTATCTAATCATGCCAATGAGTGCAGTAATCAATCAATTCTCATAGAGATTCCCAATTACCATGAAACTTCAAGAAAAGAGTTAGGGCTTAGAAATCATACCATAGATTGGGAAATTGAAGAACAAAATCGAAATTTGGAAGGGTAACGAGGGCTTGAGTGCTCCAGTAACAAATCACAAAGGTTGTGCTCGTTAACGAGTGGGTCGCGATCGGGACTGGGGTGAGCGGTGGTGCTCGATCGATTGGGGTGAGAATTCTGGTATTATTCAGTGGAGATTTTGAAGGTTTTTGATTGAGATTTGGTGTGGGATTTGAAGGTTTGAGAGGTTTTAATAGGAATGGGAAAGAGGCGGTGTGAGGAGGTAGGAAGAAGATAGAAGATAGATTAGGTTTAAAAACTTACCTGCCCGTGTCGCTAGATTTGCGTGCCGTCTCAAGTAGGTACCGACCCTCTCAGCTCATTACCAAGCTTGGGCAACTCATTTTCAATGCCTTTCGAGCCCGATTTCTTATGACATGTTAGCTCCAAAAAACTTCAATCTTGCAAACTTCTAAACTACTAAAAACTCAAAAGAAAGTTAGGAAAAAGACATAATAAAAAGAAAAGAAAACTAGACTAAAAATCAGGTTGCCTCCCGTAAGCGTTATTTTGAACGTCGTTAGCCCGACGAACTTACATTGGTTAATCAAGGTGGTTCCTTCTCGACTTCGGGGTTTTGAGAGATCCCATACTTAGCATCAAAGGCATTGATAGTTCGTCTCCCTAAATTTGGTCCTTCATCTTTTAACAGTATGCCATGTATTCCTACACAAGGGTTAGTGAAATCCGAAAACCACGGAGGTTTCGACTCCTCTATAGCATAAATAACAGGATATGGTGCAGGAATATGATATAATGAAGGATCATGATCAGTGATAGTGAATCCAGAGTTAGAATACTCACCTCGATCCATTAGTGAGGGTATCGGCACCGAGGTAGTTGAGGTCGTTATCGACCCATCAGAAGCAATATTGCTCTCGGTGTGGTGCCAAATCACGCCACCTCCGTCGTATTGCTGTACGAAGGGCTCGGTACCGACCCTAGGGGGTCGGTAATGGTGTCGCTCTCGTAATCCTTACAATTGGAAGAGAAACTCCAGACTCAGCAATGTCAAGTTCGGGCCGAGACATCTTGATCTGTGCGGCAGCGGTGGTGTCATTGGCATTTTGATTAAAGTTGAACTCTGCCCGTTCCTCTCCTATGTCAAAGGTGAGGAGTTCTTTCCGAACATCAACTCTAGTGCCTGTTGTAGCAAGGAATGGCCTGCCCAGAATGATGGGGACTAAAGGATCTTCAAGCATATCCGGGACAATAAAGTCGTTTGGTATGAAGAATTTCCCCACTTGAATGGGATAATCATCAATGACTCCTATAGCTTTCACACTTGATCCGTCTGCCATATACAACCTCATATCTACGAGTTCCAAAGGTCCCATGTTGGCTTTTGACCAGATTGATAAGGGAAGTAGACTGGCACTGGCTCCCAAATCACATAAAGCCTTGAATCGGTGGTCGCCTATACCAATAGTGATAGCAAATCTCCCTGGGTCACCTAGTTTCTATGGAAGGATAATAGATAGGACCTCATATGTAAGCTCTGTTATTGATCGTTTCCTGCTAAGAATGTCTTTCAAAAATTTGGTGTAAGTCGGCATTTCGCTTAGGACCTCAGCGAATGGTATAGAAATATTCAAGCCTTGGAGAATCTTAACGAAACGCTTAAACTTGACTTCATTTGAGTCCTTAGACTTCTTAGTAGGAAAGGGGAGAGACTTCACCAATCTTGGAGCCAAAACGAGCTCGAGAGGTGATGCTACCAGTTCGACAATTGGATCGATCGGTGCCTTAGAAGGATCGGTACCTACCCTGGTGGGGTCATTGTCGAGCCTGGGATTAAGAGAGGAGCTCGGTGTGGAAAACTTACCTGGGTTGGGGTCGGTGACGACCCTGGGAGAATCGGTACCGAGTGGTTCAGGCTCGGTAACGACCCTCTTTGGCCCGTGGTCGACTTGGGCCATGGCGTCTTCTTCATAATCGGGGTCCTTCTTGGCTTTGGCACGATCCGGCAGTGTCTTTCCGCTCCTGAGGTGTACGACTGCTATCTATCCTCTAGGGTTCTCCTCGAGGAGGCCCGGGAGTTGCCCTTGCAGCCTCGGAATCTGTGCAGCCAGGTTTCCTAGCTGTGAGTCGACACTCTTCTTCCAAACATCGAACTCTCTCCATCTTTTCATCTGGTTGTTAAGGTTGGCTTGGACTCCAGTGATTTCATTCTTTACGCCATTAATCCCTTCATAGAGTCCTTGCACCCAAGATGGTGGCTCTTGATAGCTTGGAGGTTGATACGGTGCGGGCCTTTTATTCGGAGGGGGTGCTGCATAACTTGGATTTTGATTTTGATTTCCCTAAGCTGGATAATTGTTTGGCTTGTCAAAGTTATTAGGCAGGTTCTTGCATTGACCTCTCATATAGTTCATCTCAGCATATGTCTCAGCAGTTCTAACCTGCTCGATGTTAGTGCAAGTAGAAGTACTATGGGCAGAAGAGCCACACTCTTGACAAGGTTGAGAGGTTTTCAGAAAACTTACTTGTTTCTTTAGACGGTTGATCTCATCCTATAGAAATTGATTTTTGACATCAGGATCAACTTCGTCTTTATTAGGCATGTAGAGACGCTTATATGGTTGGGATGGTTGTTGGGTCCCATTGTTTTTTTATTAATAGATGTGAAATTTCAGTTGTTCATTAGAGAACAAGTAATTGTTCATTCGAGCACAAGTAGTTGTTCATTTGTGATATATTAGTTATTCAATATGTACTATAAGAGAGTTTTTTAATCAACGCTTATATATAGAAGCGATGAAAACTATAGGAGAGAGAAATTACACAAAATAGAATAATTATTTTCCAAAATTAACCATTTGTTGAAGACCGAAATAAACCGCGCTATAAACGGGACTATAATAAATACTAACTCTCGGGTTTCGTACAATCAAACGGTTTTCGTACGTAGATTATTCCTCATTCCCACCCTTCAGCTGATTGTTTTGCAATCTTCATTACAAATAAATCCCTTTGGACTTTATACCATAAATACGCGATCTCACGCGGAGATTAAGTACATCGAATCTAGGTACAAGAAAAGATTCCTAACCCGGAGAGGTTTTTCGATTCTTCCAATTATATTATAGCCTTACTATACATAAGCGAGACCTACTTGCTTGGGTTTTTTTGATACAATGAGCTAGTAGCTCATTACAAGGCAAACATTAGGCTACCTTAAAAGAACAAGGCCAGCATAAATTATCACAGAGGATGATCTTTAAAAAATGCAACAACAGAGGATAACTAAAAGAAAAATTCCTAGAATTACTAAAAAAAGGAATAGAATTAAAAGAAACTAGAGTAGACACATTCATCGCTTGACGACAATGACTGATATTAATATGCCTTCTTGCCAGGAAATCAACAACAACATTACACTCCCTAAAGCAATGGAAAAAAACCACCTCTTGAAACCCACCAATCAAAGAATTAATTTCTTGAACCAAAAATTTAATTTTTCACGGAACCTTCCAAATATTTCTTAAAGAATTAATAAGCATTAAATTATCCCCCTCAATTATTATACGACTAATTTTAAGGGAGAGAGCTTCCTTAATTCCTTCAATCATAACTATTTTCTTTGTCTGAAGGACTGACAAAGGATTTATTTTTCTTCTAAAAATACTTGTAATAAGACTAAAATTATTTCTAATAATAAAATTTATAAAAGTATCTGAATTCTTATACTTGATTGGGTTTTGATTGCCGATGTGGGACACTTTCCATGAGGAAGTTTGAGTAGCTCATCATCTCCTTGGGTTTACACGATTGGAAGAATACATGGAGAGCACATTCATGGGCATGGTATTGTGTGTGTTTAATTGGACCAACACAAAACACATGCTTTATGTGGAGATATACTTGCTTTGGTGATTTGGACAAAATCCAATATATCATATGACATGCAAATTTGGTTAGCCGGCCCCTGGTGTCCGAATTGAATTTGGGCCTAGAGATACGTTTTGTATGGTTGAGTTTTCATGGAGATGGGCAGCTTAACGGGCCAAAATATTAAATATAGTTCATTGGGCACAAAGTGTCATATACTTGCTAAATACCTCTTAATTATTTTAGCGGTTATTTTACGCACCAACAACATTATCCCTAGAATTACACTCCATTTTTTTTACTGTTTAAAAGTTATTTATTATTTCAAATCTACACCATTAATTATATAAGATCCGACGCTTCTAATAGCTCCTCACTATTTATCGTAAGAAGTCTCCTTACATGAACCCAACCGTAGATAATTAGGAGGATTCTCAAGATCTGACTTTTTAAAGATTAAGATTAAGGGAGAAGTTGTTCATTGGAATATAATAAAAATCTAAAATTAATTAATTTTGGTAACGTAAATTGCGGGATTTTCTTTTTATTATCTTTACCATGTATTCTAATAACCTAATATTCCCGATTTTTGAGAGACCCGTACCCAAAATCGCTTTCTTTCTCTAGGGCTTCTCCATTGTAAACCAGCATGTTCTCAAACCTAGTTTCTTTTTCCATTACCGGTGTCGTACAAAGCTCGTAAGCACATTCTGATCTTGTGTTCTTTAAGCTCTCCTATTTGCGAAACGTGCGTGGATTTTTCTGTCGATATCGTCCGTTTGCGGGTTGGTTCGGGTGATATCTTCTTGTTGCTCAAACTGGTCAGTTTTTTCGCTTTGGTTCAGGTGAAAAATTATGTTCTTTCTCGTGGAACTAGGCTGATTATTCTTTCTCGTTGTTCATATGCCAACATAATATTGTTCACTGAATTACAAACTATTGTTCATATGCTAATATATTGTTGTTCAAAATGACTTGTTCACTGAATAATAAATTGTTGTTCATATGCCAGCATAATATTGTTCAAGTATTATGCCATAGGAGAAAAATTACTTACATTGTTCATATATTATTGTTCAAAATGATAAGGTTCATTGAATAATGAATTGATTTTCGTAATAATTAGACTATACTTGTTCATTAAATTACAAACTATTGTTCATATGCCAGCACATTATTGCTCAGACTAACTTGTTCGTTGAATAATAGATTGTTGTTCATATGACATCACAATTTTGTTCAAGTATCATGCCGTAGTAAAAAAAATTACTTACGTTTTTCATATACTGTTGTTAAAACCGACTTGTGCATAGAATAATAAATTTTTGTTCATATGTCATCATAATATTGTTCAAGTATTATGCCATAGTAAAAAAATTACTTACATTGTTCATATATTATTGTTCAAAATGATAAGGTTCATCGAATAATGAATTGTTCATATGTCGTTCATCGAATTATGAATTGTTCATATGCCAGCACTGATGAAACCCGAAATAACGGCTACGCTACGAGACAAGAAACAATATTATTATATTTGAGTGCAAACACTTACTCCTTTATTTATGATTTTTCCGTGGTTGCGAGGTTACAAACCCACGATGTTGGTGTACAACTTCAAGAATCACACCTAGACCTCCTACAAGGTTCCGAGATCGCACCTATCGTTGCGAGGTCGATTCTAGGGCGAGGTAGATTTGAGGATATGATGTAGGGAGTTTTGTGAGTTTTTGTAGTGAGGTTTTAGGCGTGAGCGAGGTCTCTGCGCGACTTTGGGGTCTTTCTGTGGGTTTCTCCTATCTGTAGCGAGGTCTTTTGACGGTGTTCCTATCACGTCGATCTTTAACTAACAAGAGGGTTCTTGAGTTCAAGTGGTTTTTCGACCACTTCTTCCTACGAGGTTCTTCTCTATTTATAGAGAATTGGGGGGCTGAGTTTAGGCCAATGTTCGATGTGGGATACTCGAAATACGGGTTTTTGATTGGTCCATGAATGAGGTCACCTGTGATTGGCTTGGGGGTGAGGTTGTTGGTGATTGGTTCGGGAGTGAGGTCGCTTGTGATTGGTTCGAGCAGGCGGACGTATTAGTAGAGTCGGTAACGAGGTCGAGACCTCGTTCCGGGATGTTCGAGAAACCTCGCATCTGTTGGGAGTTTTGTTTTTAAATAACCGAGCATGGACGTGGGTCCCTAGTTTGCTTATGGGGGCCCTTCTGGGCCAACTTTTTGCTTCTACTGTTTTGGGTATCATCACAACCCCATGGCCTGGGGGCCTCGCCCCGAGGGTCGCAGGGCATAAGTTCCCTGCATCCGCGAGATGCGAGGTTTATGATGTTCTCGAGGTTGGGAGGGCGCTTTGCGAGGTGTGAGGCTCTGTACTTAGGTTCTCTTCTTGTTTTGCGCGGATGAAGACTCTTGGGCCTTTTCGCCATACTTTACTTAGTGGGCCGTCCAGGTGAGACATGTTTTTAAGAAGCCTTTCGGGAGTGGGGGAGGCCCAAATCTGCTCTATATAAGGGCATATCTCACACGCCTCCCCCTCATCTTCTCTCTCCAACATTTTTGCTACTTCTCTCTCTTTATCTCTTCGGTTTCTTCTGAGCGGTATCTCCAGACGGTTTCCGACGAGCTTCTTGCCGTTCGCCAGTTGCGCCACCGCCTCCCGTTCGTCGACTTTTAAACAAGTAAGTTCTCAATCTTCTTTCTCCTGTCTTTTGGTATTTTTTGCCTTCGATTCTTCCTTTGCTCGCCTTTTGCCTCGTGTTTTGTAAGGGCGACGGTGTGTCGCCCGGTGTTTTGCGCCGGTGTCACGGTTGCGAAGCGGCGGTGGCAGGGGTTGTGTGTTTCTTGGCGTTTGGCCTTTGTTATTTTTCTTTGCTCCTTCTTCGTTTCGTTTAGCATCTGGGTGGGTGGGTGTGATTTCTGGGTGTTTCTTCGTTCTGCATTTCTCCCCTCTTTTTTCTGTGTTACGCTCTGGGGGGCGGTGTGGCGGTGGTGAGACGGTGGGGGGGGGGGGGGGGGGCGGTTGTCGTCGTGAGGGTACCGCTGGGCTTTTGGGTTTATTGCTTCTCTCTCCCTCTCTCTTTTTTGCTTGGGGTGACGGTTGAGCTTCCGTTTCTCCGCCCACCACTTTTCGAATTTCAAAAACCCTCGGGAGCCCAAACGTTATGATGTCTGTTTGACGGGACGTTTGGGCTTCCACCGCTGGCTTCCACTGTTGGTTAGCCTTCTTTCTCTTTCCTTTCTTTTGGCGCTTCAAATTCTTCTTTGCCGTCCTATCCTGTCAGAGTAGCCCGTAGGATGCCACGTGGCCTTTCCTTTTATGACCTCGCGTTGCTTTGTCCCCCGAGGTTGCGACCTCGTGCCCATTTTCTCCCGAGGTTATGATCTCGTGCTTTTTCCTTTTCGAGGTTATGACCTCGTGCTCTTTTCTTTTCGAGGTTATGATCTTTGTGTTTTGATCTTGGGTTCGACCTCGTCCTTCCTTCTTTTCCGGGGTCGTGATCTCGTTTCTTCGATCTCGGGTTTTGACCTCATTTTTCCTTCTTTCACGGGGTCATGACTTCGTGTTTTTCTCTTTGGTTGCCTTGCCTTTAGTGCCTTACTGACCTTTTCTTTTCCAGGTGCTAGCTTTTCGCGGCCTGGACGTTGTCTTTTCATGCCTAGGAGAGCCTCTACGAGCCCACCGCCCGACTTTGTCTTCAATTTTCAAGAGCATTTCTATCAGGAGGTCTCCGAGTCCGTAGGAAGTGTAGAGCCTAGTGATTCTCAGAACCCAAGTTCTCCTTCGTTGGTCTTCAGCGAGCCCTCATCCAGTGACTCCGCTGTTTCGATCAATTCGTACTTCCCCCGCCTGCGCATATATTCTGGTGTTGAAATGGCTTCCTCTTCTTCTCCTGATGTGATCGCCGCCGAGGTCGAGGCGAGGTTGGACGCGGCGATTGCCTCAGCTTCGGCCGCGTATGTGCCGTCGAGCTTCCCCGAGGCCTATATTACCGACGTTGTGTCCGGCATTCCCGTCATCCTCAGAGAACGGATTCCTATGAGTCCGAGCACTCCCGAGGCTTATCTGTCCGAGGGGGTGGCCACCGATTTGACGCTGGACGACCTCGCGGACATAGCTAAAGATTTCCCCTGGCCCGAGGGGGTCGAGCTGGCACTGCCAGAGGAGGAGCGGCGACCCCTGGCGTCCTACGAGGGTTGTGCGGTTGTGAACCTCGTCAGTCTCCAAGCGGGCTTTAGGCTTCCCTTGGCCCAGCACATCGTTGATTTCTTGTGGGCCATGGGTGTCTGCCCTGCTCAGTTGTTCCCGAACGCTTGGCGGTTGTTGTGTGCTTACACAATTCGAAGTCGCGAGCTTCTGGACGAGCCGAACCTCAGCGATCTGTCGGCGTTAGTCTTGGCGAGGAGAGAACCTCGCTGTTCCCTAGTCAACCTCAGCACACCGAACGTTAAGATCATTACGACCCAGTCGAACGTCGGGACGTGGAAACCTAAATGGTTTTTGGTCCGAGACCTCAGCGGGAGATACCTTAATTTTCCTGTGGCACCGGGTAACTACGAGAGATGCGTGTGCCCGTACAAGGTTGCTGAGTTCCAGGTGCTCAAGGCCAAGTACGCCACAGCGTACCAGGCGCCATACGAGCGCTACCTTTCTCAGGACCGGCTTGAGCGGGCCGGATTGAGCCTCAGTTTCCCTCCTCGCGAGGGCGGAGAGGGTATTTTATTATCACTGTTTCTCTGATAGTTTTCTTTTTCCTTGTAGGGTTGCGGGGCTATACACCTCGTTACATTTGTCTCTGACCTCGTCCTAACCTGCTTTTTTCTTTTTGCTCCTTTCTTGACAGTGGATTTTCTGCACGCTCTTACCACGACGTCGAAGGGGAAACAGCCCATGACGTCTACCTCCAAGACCCCTGCTCCCCGGGTCCCCAAGGGGATTTCAATCAACGAGCCGAGCTCGCAGCCGAGTTTGCAGGCGAGGACAGGTTCAACGCAGCCGGGACCTGTCCCGCCAACGGCCGCGACGGGGGGAGCCCTGACCAAGGGGAACGTTACGAGGGCGTCGCAGTGGGACGTCACGGGGCCGCCCCAAGGGGAAAAAAGGCCTGAGGTGGTCCCGTCGAAAGGGGCCAGCACGAAGGGGACCTCCCATCCACCCCGGGCGTCTGACGACAAGGCCGGGCGGAAGAGGAAGGAAGCAGGGTCTTCCCCTGAGAAGAAGAAGAAACCCCGGTCGGGCGACCATCATCGAGGCTCGCGGGATCTGGAGCTCATCCCCGCCTTTAACTTTGAGGGGCGAAGTCGCGGGGATACATGCCCCCATCCCGCCAGGTTTCACTGCCCTGGACCTATCAGAGGGGCCCCGTTGGATTGGGCCCGGGGGGATTACAAGGAGGAGGTCGCGTGGGCCAACAACCTCACCGAGGCGGCGCTTGACGATGAGGCCGCTCGGTACTCGGCCATGGTAAGCTCCTCTTCTTTTTTTTTGTTTTTGTGTGTTTAATTCTTGTCTCTTTCTTGTTTCTTTTCTCATCCTTCTGTGAACTTGCAGCACACCTTTTTTGATAATTACAACCGAAGTCGCATCGTCCTACTTCATTCGAGGATGGGCAAGATGGAGGCGGCGCTTCGGGCCCGTAGCGAGGTGTGCGAGCAACAGGCCAAGTAGCTGGCCGAGGTCGCAGAGTCGTCCAAAGCCGCGGAGGCTGCGGCCAAGAAGCGGGTAGCGGCCGCGGAGGCCACAGCGAGGGAGGAGGTAAAGGCGGCGAGGGAGGGGGAGAAGAGGGCGAGGGGTGAGGTCGAGGTTCTGCGGGGCGAGGTTGAAGGACTTCGAGGCAAGCTCTCCGCCGAGCATGAGTTCTTCAAGGCGAAGGAAGCGGAGTTTCTGAGGGCCGAGGAGGAGATCAGGCGCCTCGAGGGGAGCATTGTTGAGCTTAACAAGGAGGTCGAGGCCGCGGGTCCCAAGTATGTGGACTCGGAGGAGTACAAGGCGGAGCTGGTGGAGAGCGTGAGGACAATGTTCCACCAGGCGGTCCGCATGGGCGTAAAGCAGGCGGTGGCCAAGTATGGGCACCTCGACCCCCAGATCGTCTTCTTCAACCCTAACTACAACGAAACCATGGGGGAGCTGGGGTCGAAGGATCCCGAGGGGGAATGTGAGTTCTTCCTCAACGAGAACGGGACTGTGCCCAGCACCGCGCCTCCCGAGGTAGAGCCCATTGGAGGGAACCCGGAGTTAACCTCCACGGGACCTCAGCCCGCGACTGGTGCGCCCGCGCCTCTTGCCTCCGCTGCCCCTGTTCTTGTTGGACCTGCTCCTGCTGAAGCCTCGGCTGCCTCCGCCGAAACTCCTAAAACCATCGATCTTACCGGTACCGAGGCTGAAACCTCGAAGAAATGATGAACTTTTCTCTGGTGGCCCTACGGGGTTTGTAATCGAAACACCTGCTTTTATATTTATCAGCTTCGTCACTTTCTTTTCCTATGCTTGTTTGCTTTAGACTTTCTTGCATATGTCAGTCCTTATCCGTCCAACCCCATGGTGCGAGTGTCACATCTTTTGTGGGGCTCGGACCACACCGGGCGTTGTAGTCCTACGACGAGGTCGTGAGCCTCTGTTCGGACCTCGTTTGTTCTGGAAGTTCGTTCCGACCTGAAAAATAGCCGTCCGCGAATCCTGGCGTCTTAGGGGGTTCACGAACCTCGCTAGTATCCCAAGCGGGAGGCGAGGGGTGGAATTTCTTTCAAACGAGGTCCTCCAACCCCAAGCGTGAAGCGAGGGGTGGAATTTCTTTCAAACGAGATTCTCCAACCCCAAGCGTGAAGCGAGGGGTGGAATTTCTTTCAAACGAGATTCTCCAACCCCAAGCGTGAAGCGAGGGGTGGAATTTCTTTCAAACGAGATTCTCCAACCCCAAGCGTGAAGCGAGGGGTGGAATTTCTTTCAAACGAGATTCTCCAACCCCAAGCGGGAAGCGAGGGGTGGATCTTTTCAACGAGATTCTCCAACCCCAAGCGGGAAGCGAGGGGTGGATCTTTTCAACGAGATTCTCCAACCCGAAGCGGGAAGCGAGGGGTGGATCTTTTCAACGAGATTCTCCAACCCCAAGCGGGAAGCGAGGGGTGGATCTTTTCAACGAGATTCTCCAACCCCAAGCGGGAAGCGAGGGGTGGATCTTTTCAACGAGATTCTCCAACCCCAAGCGGGAAGCGAGGGGTGGATCTTTTCAACGAGGTTCTCCAACCCCAAGCGGGAAGCGAGGGGTGGGATTTTTTTCAACGAGATTCTCCTACCCCAAGCGGGAAGCGAGGGGTGGATCTTTTCAACGAGATTCTCCAACCCCAAGCGGGAAGCGAGGGGTGGGATTTTTTTTTTTCAAATGAGGGAGCGTTTTTAGAAAAGCCTGCAATACTTTATAACTGTGAGGAACAAAGGGGTTTCGAGTTTCTATATGTAATATTTTTTGAGTCGCGCGACATTCCACGTTTTGCTCAGTGTGCGCCCCTCGCCGTCCCTGAGTTTGAAAGCCCCGGGCACGACTTCTTCTCCGAGGATGTAGGGTCCTTCCCAGTTAGGATCCAATTTTCCTCCTTCGGTGCGTCTTAGCACGAGGTTTCCCGTAGTCAAGAGGCGAGGTCTGACCTTCTTGTCGTGGTATATGGCGACACGTCGCTTGTATTCTCTAGAGCGTAGGTCCGCTACCTCGCGGATTTCATCTCGGAACTGCAGTTCGACCTTGAGGTTGGCCTCGTTTTCTTTTTGGTCGAAGTTGTACACCCTTGCTGACGGAATTAGGGTTTCTACGGGAACGAGGGCTTCCGCTCCGTAGGTTAGAGCGAAGGGGGTCTCGCCCGTTGCGCGGCGCGAGGTCGTGCGATACGTCCAGAGGACGAGTGGGAGTAATTCAGCCCAGCGGCCCTGTGCCATGCCCAGGCGCTTTTTGAGGTCTGTCAAGATGCGGGCATTAACGTTTTCTACCTGGCCATTGGACTGGGGATGAGCCACGGAGGAAAACTTGTGGTCGATGCCCAGCTCGGAGCAGAAAGTCCGAGTTTCTTCGCAGTCAAATTGGGGGCCATGGTCGGTCATGATTGTCATGGGGACACCGAAACGGCAGACGAGGTTCTTCCACAGGAACTCGCAGACCCTTGCCCCGGTGATTTTTGCCATTGCTTGTGCTTCGATCCACTTCGTGAAGTAGTCCACGATGACCAAGATGTATTGCACTTGGCCAGCAGCTTTAGGAAAAGGGCCTAAAATGTCCATTCCCCACATTGCGAATGGGCATGGCGCGTGAATGCTGCGAAGGGGAGCCGTTGGGGTGTGCTGGACGTTCCCGTGTTTTTGGCATCCGACGCATTTTTGGACGTAAGCTTTTGCGTCTTGTCGGAGAGTGGGCCAGAAGTACCCCAAGTGGACGATTTTGTGTGCCAGAGATCTCCACCCCGGGTGTCCCCCACAAACTCCCTCGTGGGCCTCCTAGAGGACGTGGTCCGTGGCCTCGGGCGGTATGCACAACAGGTTGGGTTTAGCGTAGCCCCGACGATAAAGTTGGTTGCCGACGACGCAGTAGCGGGCAGCTTGCATCTTTAGTTTTCTGGCCAGCGCGGGGTCCTTTGGGAGGATGCCGCTTTGTATGTACCTCGTTATCGGGGACCTCCAGTCCTCGGTCCTTATGGACATGACCTCGCTATCGACACTTCGCGAGAGCTTTCTCTCCATCATTACGCGGTTCCCCACATCCAAGGGAAGCGCGGAGCCTAACCTGGCGAGGGCATCCACCTTTGTGTTTGAGGTTCGCGGGATTGACTCCACCGCGAAGGTTTCTAGGCATGAGACCAAGACCTTGACTTTTGCTCGGTAAGCGGGCAGAAAACCTGTTCTGGTGTCGTATTGGCCCTTGAGTTGTCGCGCCACCAATTCGGAATCTGTGTAGACCCTGATTTTGCGGGCTCCGTTGAGCAGCGCCATCTCGATCCCGGCGATCATGGCCTCATACTCGGCGTTGTTGTTGGTGGCATCAAAGGAGAAGTTGAGAGCATACTCCGTCTCGATTGAGGGGCCAGCGAGGAACACCCCGGCCCCGCCACCGGCGTCACATCGTGAGCCGTCAACGAACACTTTCCATTCGTCCGAGCTTGTGTCTGTCTCGGGGAAGGTGACCTCCACCATAAAGTCGGCGAGGGCTTGTCCCTTCATCGCGGTTCTCGGAAGATAATTGATATCGAACTCGGAGAGCTCGACGGCCCACTTGGTCATACGTCCGGAGAGAGCGGGCTGATGCAGAATCTGACGAAGTGGGAGGTCCGAAAGAACCTGGATGGGATGTGCGTGGAAGTATGGGCGTAGTCGCTTTGCGGCGGTCACTACAGCCAGCGCCATCTTCTCTGCCGGGGAGTATCTCTGCTCCGCGGGCTGGAGCACGCGGCTCACAAAGTATACCGGGTGCATGGCATCTCTTGTGAGCACCGCGCTGACGGTCTCGGGACTCACCGCCACATACAGTTGCAAATCTTCGCCCGCGCGTGAGGTGACAAGGTGGGGATCTTGGTGAGGAAGGTTTTTAACTCAGAGAAGGCTGTCTCGAGTCTTTCGTCCCAGACGAACTTGTCGTTCTTTTTGAGGGCGGCGAAGAATGGGAGGGACTTGTCTGCTAGGCGGGAGCAAAACCTCCCCAAGTAGTTTACAACGCCGTTGAGTCTTTGTACCTCGGTACGAGATCGGGGAGACCTCATTGCGAGGATAGATTCTATTTTGGCGGGGTTGACGTCGATCCCGCGCTCGCTGATCATGAATCCCAAAAACTTCCCCGAGGACACGCCAAAAACGCATTTCTCGGGGTTCAGGCTGAGCTGGTGGTGTCCGAGGGTGGTGAAAACCTCGGCGAGGTCAGACAGGTGCTCCTCGGGGCCCTTGCTTCGTACCACGATGTCGTCGACGTAGGCGGATACGTTCTTGTCCAGGTGATCTTTAAAAACCCGATCGACGAGGCGTTGGAATGTGGCCCCCGCGTTCTTGAGGCCAAACGGCATGACCTTATAACAGTATGTCCCCCATTGAGTGATAAAGGATGTCTCTTCCTCGTCACGGGGATTCATCGAGATCTGGTTGTACCCCGAGTAGGCGTCGAGGAAACTCAAGACCTTATGCCCAACGGTCGAATCTACAAGTGCGTCGATCGAGGGCAGGGGGTAGCTGTCTTTGGGGCATGCCTTGTTGAGGTCTTTGAAGTCTACACACATCTGCCACTTGTCGCTGGCCTTTTTGACCAAGACGACATTGGACAACCATTTCGGATACTGGACTTCGCGTATGAAATCTGCGGCCAGCAGCTTGGCCACCTCTTCATTTGCGGCGGTTGCCCTTTCTTCGTTCATTTTTCTTCGACGCTGCACCACAGGACGAATGGCGACGTCGATGTTCAGGGAGTGATGGGCCAGGGTCCGAGGCACACCTCGGAGATCTTTTGCAGTCCAGGCGAACACGTCGCGGGACCCAGCAAGCAGGGCTTCTAGTGACGCTGCTGCATTCCCAGTAAAGCAACCCCCGAGGTAGATCTTTTCTGATTTGTTCCCGAAGGGGGTAATCACCCTTCTTTTTGCCTCGGGAGTGGGTATTGTGAAATCCCGGACCTCGAGGTCTGCTTCACCCGAAGTCTCTACCATGAACACAGAGCATTTTTGCTTAGCCGAGGTCATGTAGCAGATGCGGCCCTCTTCTTGGTTGCCTTTCACCTCTCCGACACCCACGCTGGTGGGGAACTTCATTTTCAGGTGGTAGATGGAGACCACCGCCTGGAATTTCATCAAGGAGACTCTCCCGATGATTGCGTTGTAGGCCGAGGGCAGGTGGACCACCGTAAACTCTATTACCTCGGTTCTCGTTGTCGGGCCAGTACCGAGGGTCATCAACAGGTCTATGAGACCAGCGACATCGACCTCGTTTCCTAAGAAAGAGGTGAGCTTCCCAGCGTAGGGCCTCAAGGATGTCGCGGAGATCCCTAGCTGCTCAAAAGCGCCAAAATACATGATGTCTACGGAGGAACCCGTGTCCACCAGTATTCGCTTCACTATTTTCGAGCCCAACTGAGCGTGTATCACCAGGGGGTCGGAGTGGGGCATATGGAGCCCTTCGGCGTCCTCTGTTGTGAAGGCCATACCCACGTGGGATCGTGAGGTTTGTGTCACGTTGTATACCGAGGGCTCATGGTGACTTGCCCTCGCATATCTTTTTCTTTCCGCCTGGCTCGAGCCCGCCAGCGAGGGTCCGCCCGAGATGGTATTGATGTACCCATCGGGCGCCGCGGCTTGCCCGGAGCGCGACTGCCTCGCTGGAGCTTGGTGCTCCGTGTTGCTTGGTCGGGGCCGGGTTGGTTCCTGCTGCACGAGGTTAGCCCCCGACGCGGGGTTGGCGCGCTTTTTCTCGTTTGGGTAGTAGGCGGGGCCACCTTTGCCTCTATAACCTCGTGGCTTCCCGCCGAAGCAGCTCCAACCACCACCGCCACGATTGTCGTAGCGGTTGTTGTTTCTATCGTTGTTGTTGCCTCTGTTATTGTTGTTGCTTTTGTAATCGGCACGCCGGTCGTGAGTTTGCGTCACGTACGCGTCCCTCGCGGCCGGCGCAGCCGCTTTAGCCTTTCCCTTAGCCTCGGTCACGATTTCCTTGTCGGTCCTCGGTCGCGAGCTCTGGCTGGCAGCGTCCTCGGCGTAGACCTGCGCCGTGATCCGAGCACACAGGCTCTCATATGTGGTCGGATTTTTGAGAAAAATGCGACATTTGAAATCCCCCTGGCGAAGGTTGCCCATGAGGATGTCGCGTACCGAGGCCTCGTCGATTTGCGCGATCTCAGCGACCGCGGTGGTGAACCTCGTAAAAAAGGTGCCCAGCTTCTCGTTTCCCCCCTGCTCGATGCCACGGAGATCGCGCATGTTCTTCTTGCGCTTTCTCGAGCCGTTGAAGTGCCCGACGAAGGACTCGCATAGCTGGGAAAACAAGGCTATCGACTCGACCTTAAGGCTGGTGAACCACGTCATTGCCGCCTTGTCCAGAGTGGTCGGAAAGATCCGACAGAAAATGGCGTCATTGTAAGAGTTGACGTTAATCTGGACGGCATAGTGTTTTATGTGGTCCTCGGGGTCAGTCGTGCCGTCGTAAAGTCCCATTTGTGGCCAATGGAAGCCTTTGGGCATGTGTGCCTCTTGGATCTCGGGTATGAAGGGATTCCTGTACCCACTCTCGACGGATGGGCGAGCAGACTTCGACTTTGACCTCGCCAGAGGGCGTGGCGCGCTTGCCGCCGTCTCGGACAGCTCCATGTCGCGCCTTTCTATACGTCGCGAACGGGATCGCGAGATCTGCATCGGATCTCGGGAGGGCCTCTCCGTGGTAGATCCGTTCGTGGGCGCCTCCTGCCCCGGCATGTAGCCTGGGACATATGCGGGCACGTACTCGGAGTGAGGTTGCCCCTGGGGAGGAATCGGGACGTATGGGGGAGCTTGGCCCTGTTGGTACTGCCCGTACCCCGGATAGGGATACTGGTTGAAAGGGGCGCCACCCTGTTCGTACCCCTGGAACGGGTATGAGTTTTGTGGGATGTTGTATGTCCAGCCTGGCGGGACCACAAAAGGGTATCCTGACGGACCTGCCGTCGCCCATGGAGGGGTCTCGGCCATATTGTCGGGATGTTGGGGGAAGAAATTGTTTGGACAAGCCATTTTGAGGGGTTTTTAGGAATCAAGGTTTGCACTAAAATGGGAAGCTGCTTAGGATGAAGAGGTTCCCACAGACGGCGCCAGTGATGAAACCCGAAATAACGGCTACGCTACGAGACAAGAAACAATATTATTATATTTGAGTGCAAACACTTGCTCCTTTATTTATGATTTTTCCGTGGTTGCGAGGTTACAAACCCACGAGGTTGGTGTACAACTTCAAGAATCACACCTAGACCTCCTACAAGGTTCCGAGATCGCACCTATCGTTGCGAGGTCGATTCTAGGGCGAGGTAGATTTGAGGATATGATGTAGGGAGTTTTGTGAGTTTCTGTAGTGAGGTTTTAGGCGTGAGCGAGGTCTCTGCGCGACTTTGGGGTCTTTCTGTGGGTTTCTCCTATCTGTAGCGAGGTCTTTTGACGGTGTTCCTATCACGTCGATCTTTAACTAACAAGAGGGTTCTTGAGTTCAAGTGGTTTTTCGACCACTTCTTCCTATGAGGTTCTTCTCTATTTATAGAGAATTGGGGGGCTGAGTTTAGGCCAATGTTCGATGTGGGATACTCGAAATACGGGTTTTTGATTGGTCCATGAGTGAGGTCACCTGTGATTGACTTGGGAGTGAGGTTGCTGGTGATTGGTTCGGGAGTGAGGTCGCTTGTGATTGGTTCGAGCGGGCGGACGTATTAGTAGAGTCGGTAACGAGGTCGAGACCTCGTTCCGGGATGTTCGAGAAATCTCGCATCTGTTGGGAGTTTTGTTTTTAAATAACCGAGCATGGACGTGGGTCCCTAGTTTGCTTATGGGGGCCCTTCTGGGCCCACTTTTTGCTTCTATTGTTTTGGGTATCATCAAGCACAATTTTCGGAGAAATAAGATTATCATTTACCATACCCGTCTGTTTTGGTGAGATATGGAGAAATAAAAAGATATCACTAGTTATCAAGAGACTCACAAAGAAGAAGAATGAACATGTTGATTTTAAGTTTATTTTTTTCCATAAATAAAACTGTCAAATTCTAGAATCACGTAACTTGATTTCTCTAAATTTTTAAAATCATAATTATTAATTAATTTCATCCCTTCAAAAAAATCAAATATAACAATTGAGAATCCTCCTAATTATCTACTATAAGAACATCCTCACATTTTCTTAGAAAAAGGGAAACTAATACCTACAGAAAGAGGAACAAGAAGAATCCAAACCCAAAAGAGACATTCAGATATACTTAGTGGGCCTGCAATCTGCTGGATCACCGGATAGTAAACTTTAATCAAACGCCATTCCCAATTCATTTTTTGTCTTTCTAATCCAAGCATTTTGTCTCCTTTACCTCCTCCATCGGCATGGTATCTCTCACAAGCTCCACATCAATTCTAGCTAATTTGTCTTTGTTTTTAATCTACCTTTTATACATGGATAAGTGTTTTCTTCACCTAGAAAATCGGGATTAAATTAATAGACCATATAAATTAAAATAAAATACAATAATAATTTCACTTTTGAGTTGGGAAAAGAAAGCAATGTCTAGAATCAAACCATTTACTCTAACTTGACCAAAAAAAGTAGCTACACGACAAATCAAAATTCTTGATTTTTATCCGAAAGAATGATATAAGATAGCCGTCAACATTAGGTTGGGATCGTATAATCTTACATGTTCAAAAACAATAACACATTTTTGTTAATATTTTTTCGTCTTATACACATCAAACAAAGCTCACAATAAAGAGTGAATTGTTCTCATTTTTAACCCGTGACAAACTAATTAAGTACACTAAATGATTGGAAAGACGAGTATGTTTGTGATGTACGTAGGTAAAATGCTAGTGTATGGAGATTTCTAGGATGCAAGTGTTTTGTTTTCAACTTCAACAAAGAAAAAGCGAGACAATCCAAGGATTTGTCAGGGTTAGATCATTCATTTCAAAAATGAATAACAATTACTGTCTTACTGAAGCATATGTTTGCCATTTGATAATTTAGAATATTTCAATAATTAAAATAGTACATTGCATTATATTTCAATTTCCAAGTACAAATCATAAAAACAATTAACGTATTAAGATTTCATTGATTTATATATAACCAAGCTAACAAAGGAAGGGGTCGCATATCCTAGTGTATCATCAGGCCCTCATCTCATCGGAAAACAAAAAACAAAAAATAAAAATAATGGAAAAAAAAAAGTGAAGTAAACACAAAAAAAGAAGATAAAAGAAAAAGTAAATCTAACAACATCGGAGAATTGAATTATCCCATTTGCAGAGTATTGTGTTTGAGAAAAGAAAAAAGGAGGCCCACTCAAAGTGAGGCCCACCCGTAAACAGCTTTTTTGACGGGTCGCAAATCGATCGCCACTCGCCCCAAAACGACGTCGTCTGCGTTTCTCGGTTTTGAACCTTTAAATTCCAGCGGCTTAATTGAAGTCGTGTACATGCAAGAAGTATTGCATCTTCTCCGGTTGGTGGTACTGATTCCACGCGCCGTTGTAGTATCCGGCCGCCACGTGGCTGTCCGCTGTCCCTCCGCCTCCGTAGGTGACGTTGGTGGCGGCTGCTGCCGTGGCTCTTCTCTCTTCCTTCTTGTACCTTATTCCACAAGCATTGCAAAGCGACTGCCACCAAGCAAAATATTTACTTTAATTTAAATCATTTTCTAGTAATTAATTAGACCAATCGCTCATATAACGAAAGTGTAATTTGTCCCTGAAAAATCAAAATACATTTTTTTTGCAATAAAATTAATAGAATGTGTACCGAGAGACTAAAAAAACAAAGACAAAATCAACAAATCAAAATTTAAATTTAATTAATTAAAATGAATATCTCAAAAGAGGGAAAATTATTTACTTTAATTTAATCATTTTCTATTAATTATGTATCTTATAATTACAAATCATTCCCACATTTGAGAAAAAAAAATTCAAAAATCTACATCTTTTTTAATAATAAAAACAATATAAATAAAAAATCAACAAATCAAAATGACATAAATGATTTTACTTAATTTATGTTTAATTAATTAAAACGAATATATAAAAGAGGGGAAATTACCTTAGGACCCCTCGGACCGTTACGCCAAAGTGGAGTGGAGGTAGTGTCGCAATTAGTGCACCGGCGGGCGAGGAGAGGATCGGCGCCGGCGCCGGAGCTGCCATTGCTACTGCTATTGCCGCTCCGGTGGGAAGAAGATTTTTTGGAAGACGACGACGACGACGACGAGGAGTGTTTGGTCTGGAGGAAGTCCCAGCCGCAGAAGTTCGACCGGCGCCGTTCTTGATTCTCCGATCCGGAGCTCCGGCGAGTGGCGGGGGTTCCGAGGGAGAGCGTGCAGTCCACGGAGGGGGACGAGTAGTCGTTGTTGTAATAGTCACCGGCGTCGTCGTAATGGGCGTAGGAGGGCGGCTGCGCCGGGGGCCAGGAGCAGCATTGGTAGCCGCCGTGGCAGGGGTACATGCCACATGGACAAGGGCCCACCATTGTGTTTTTTAAGGTTGCTTGGTTGGTTGGGTTTTTGAGTGGTTGGAGAGCTTGGAAGAGAGGAGTTGTGTTGTGTGTGAGATGGAAGTGCAAATGACAGTGAGTGGTGGATTTATATATAGGAGGAGGGGTTTGGGAGGTGGGGCCCAGGGTTGGTCAAAAAGAACCCACGTGACTTAAGTCGGGAAAATGATGAGGAACAAGAATTTGATGATGTAGTGTCATGTATTGAACCAAAAGTGAAATCTAGAAGTGTAAGTTATCTCATGATAGTGAATCTGGAATTATTAATAAATTATTCAAGAAAATGATGATGTAGCCTATATATTTAGTAACATTGATATATTATTTATGCAATAAATAAAATGTTTGCCATTTTGATTTATATAAAGTTTAGGTCCATTTGGATTCATTATTTTACATTAAATTATGAATTTAATGTATATTTTAATGCAAAATAATGCATTAACTGGTGTATTTAATGAATTAATTTAGAAATCAGCTTATTGGGGGAATTGGCCAGTGGTAAGTATACTACTAAGTGGCACGCGCTGAGGAGAGAGCGTGAATCTCACGTGGTGTGGTGTTATATATGTGGAAATGAGGATCGGAATGTGGGATATTCAAAAGCAGTGATGATTTGCATTTGCATGGGCCGGTCTTCGAAAGTGAATAAATGATTAACTTCTCGATCACCCTCTCCCAAATTGGACACGTATCTTTCTTGGCTTCCCCAAAAACATCGTCTCCCAAACCCAGCCAGCCTTCTTTTACTAAAGTACGTACGTGGTTTGATGACATTACAAGCAAACCCAAGATCCCTTAACCTTCTTCATCCTAGCTAATTATGTACGCAGATACTTCTTCTGTTTCTTAGAATATATCTTTTTACTCCAATATACATATATATTAATAAATGAATTTTTTATACCTAAAATATACCCATATGTAGAAAAGTACGTAGTCATAAATCGGGATAGTAAATTCTCGCCCGACCCGAGAAAACCACCCGACTAGAGACCTGACCGACATTCAAACAAAAATTATAAAACTAAATGTAAAACCAACCCTATCTGACCCAATATGATCCGACACAATAACAACCCGTTTAAGAAATGGTCCGAACTCGATTATATCTGAAAAGACCAACCTTAAATTAAACCCGAGCAACCAAACACCCGATTGAACCCGACACTTGATTGAACCCAACACTTGATTGAACCCGAACCGTATTGAATCCGACACCCGATTAAACCCCGAAACAACCCAGCCCAATTATATATGACACCTAAAACAACCCAACCCAATTATACCCAACACCTAAAACAACTCAACTCGATTATACCCAACACCTCAACCATCATTTAAAAAGATTTAAACCCTTCTTATTCAATCTCAAGTCTCAACCAAGCACTTATGCATGTGTACCAACTAGGCAAATATAATCATGCATTTATTCGTTCATTCTAGCTAAGCCTTGAATTTATATTCAAAAAACAAGTAAGAGAGGATAAATATTCAAGCTACTATACTCTGCTATGCTTAAAAATACGAGTGACATCAATTACACTTATGACCGATTATATTAAGTGAGGCAAGTATATACTTATAAAATGTTCAAGAAACAACTAAGAAAATTAAAAAGGCCACAAACCAAGTAGTAAGTAATTTAGGTTTAGGGACGACACTCTATACTCGATCAATCTAATTTGATTTTTCACTAAAATATAATATCCATATTTACCCTTTTGTTCTCAAGAATATAAAGAAATTATATTATATACTAGTGATTTTTATATTTAAATTTTTCTTTAAATTTGAAAAAGTTGCATCATCTAAAATCTAATTCAATCAAAATTAGATTGACTGGTATTCGAATCAATCGAAATATATCTTAATTAAAACTCAATTTAATCGTACTGCAATTCAACAAAACTTTGATTTAATTGAATCCTAATTCAAGTGAATCTCAACTCGATCAATTGAATCTCAATTCAATTGAACCATATTTCAACTAAAAGTCTCAAACCCAGCTGAATCCCGATTCACCGAACCATTATTCAACCAAAACCAATACTGCAATACAACACGAAATGAAAAAAATCGGACTTAATCAATAATCCGATGTAGTCAGAACACGACTCAATCAAAATATGCAATAGCTTGACCGATTTACAACTAATAACCCGAACTATACAAAGAAATGAATAACAAATCTGACTTGATTACCCAACATACACACCATTGATCATAATAAGAAACTACCAAAAACCGAACTGACATGTCCGAAACCCGCTCACCCAACCCGTTTTCCACCCTCGTTACCCGATTAAACCGAATGGAAAAACCCAATTTAGTCTGAAATCTGACTTAGTCGTAACCCGACTCAACTGCAAGATGAAATAGTTAACCGATTTGGACTCGAAAACCCGAATCACCTGACAACTAATAATCCGACCTGACCCGATCATGCCTGATTATCTAATTACACGTCATTGACTATAATATGGACATACCTGAAACCTGAATGATCCACCCAACCTACCCGTTTCCCACCCCTAATCATAAATCCTCATAGAAAATAGTTAAGACTAATTATTACTCTTATAAAGAGAGGACAAAATTGGAAAGAAATAGAAAAAAATATTAATATGACAAGTTTTGTAAAATAAGAGAAATAAGGTACAAGTTAATGCTTTAGAAAATGGAGAAAGTATATAATTTCTTAGAGTTCGGTGGGTCAGTTATCACTTGATATCAAGTTTTAAGATTAAGAAGTGTGTCCAACAAATCAGGAGTTGGGACTCGAACAATCGAACATGTTAAAGATTGGTAGGCCGTATTAGTCCAGTGGGGTTCCATGCTAAAATTAATTGGCAATATGAGGAGTAATCCATTGAGTTATATATTAGTCCAATTTACTCCCAACTTTCAAATGTGGAATGGACATATTTTAACACGTCCTCGCAAGTGCAACTGGGGAAATCGACTCAGTTGACACTTGATAACACAACGGGGCGGGTCCAGGATCGAAAGAGGTCGTTAGGCAAATCGCTCTGATATCATATTAGCTCAGCGGGGTTCCATCCTAAAACCAATTGGTAATAGGAGGAGTAATCTGCTGAGTTATATATTAGTCCAATTTACTCCCAACTTTCAGATGTGGAATAAACATATTTTAATAGGCCGATTAATACAATTAGTGTTCAACCATGCATATATGTGCAATAAGCCATCACATAGATATATAATTTCTTAAAATTTGATGGATCAGTTGCCACTCCACATTAAGTTTTAAGACTGGCAACTCAGTAGATCTATCACTATTGGGAGACGTTTTTGTTCGTACACCCATCACATAAGTTCAATAGAAATTTATCCTAAAATCAATTAACGTACAAGAGAAATAGCTTATCAATATTATAGTTTGTGATGTTTCGATCAATCTTAATTAGAATGAACTTCTAGATCAATGACATAAATATATAATTCACTCTAATTAATATTGCATATGTAGATTGTAGAGGATAAGTACGTTTTTTTTTTTGGTCAATAGAGGATAAGTACGTATTGGGGGAGGATGAAGGGATAATTAAAGTGCAGGGGACAAGTAAAAAAGGTCTTCAAAATGAACGAGATTCCCTGCAATGGAGATATACATGCAATCATCAAACCCACACACACAGAGACTATACACCCAAGCTAAGCTAGCTAATTTGGCTTTACTACTTGGATAAATAACTGTATCTGATCTCTTGCATGATTAGTCAAATTTGGAGCAGCTAGCTAGCAAAAGTTTCAAGTTTCAAAGTGCTAGATCCTATCATACTTGCATTGAAACATCGAGTAGCAAGTACAAATTATACATGTAGCTGAATTACTAGGACTATAGGAAATATTCTTTGAGTAGGGTTATGCATATATATATATATATATAGTACCACCTACATTTCCAGCTCACAGAATCTAATGTCATGAAGACGTACAATGTACTTGTCAAAATGTAACTAGCTAATGTTATTATTACAATGTATTGTGTGTAACAGTATTGGTAGTGCTGTGAATACTAGAACTTTATGTTATATAGCAACAAATGTTATATTACAATGTATGGAGTATAATACTAGAACTTTATGTTATGTGTTACCAGAAAAAGAACTTTTATGTTATGTAATAGGGTTGTGTAGTGAATTGCATTGATTCATTAAACTGATAGAAAGAAAAACAATGAGCCTTCGGGCATCTAATCAAGCGACTAAACCTCTAAAAATAGTATCTAGAGTCTCTGATTCGATTTTCATGGGCAATGCGCTTCATCAGAAGAAGAAGAAGAAGAAGAGAAAGAAAACTACGAGATAAGAGTGAAATTCATGAAGAATTACATCTTTTGTGATATCTCTTTAATTACTAATGGGGGTAAGTAAGTTGTATTGGTGTGTTCTTTGAATGTCTAAAATGGCATTTGTCTTTTTGAGAAGATTTTAACACACTTCAATATCTTTATAAATACATAAAAGAACACACCCTAAATCAATATATAAGGAAAGAATTAGACCAAGACAGGGCTCAGCCTAGCGCATCCTTATGGATGAGGACCTGAAGTCAATAATGGGTTTGAATTTGATGGATACTACAAGAGTGGCGTAGACCAACAATCAAACCAACCACTTTGTTACAGTCACAAGGCACATGATTAATTCAAATTGCCTCAAAGGACTGCAAAAGAACCATAGTGTCTGAAATCATCATCTCAATCTGCCAAGGGCAATATTTGTTTCCTTTTGAAGCATATATCACTATGAGACTGTCACCTTCTATCTCTATTTGTTTTATTAACTCTACTCGACCAACATATGTCGGTTGCCTCAAGAAGCTTGTGCTTGATTCAACAAGCTTAAGTTCACTCTGCTTTCTTGTGGTTTTCATGCATGTCACTCTAATTGTTCTTTTTTGTTCTCTTCTTGAAACGTGTAATTTTTTTATGTGTTAGTCTATCTAAATGATCTCGTCATTACAAGTAACTCTCAACGGGCTATCTCTATACTCGCCACACAGCTTAATGATACTTTTGCTCCTAAGGATTTAGGCTCTCTTCAGTAATTTTTTTGGAATTGAAATATCTAATTAGGGTGACAATCTTCTTTTGTGTTAGTATAAATACATCGTAGACCTTTTAGCTCGTGCCAAAATGGAAGATGCTAATCCAATTTACAGCCTTGTTAAGCCACATTGTCGTTTAGCAGCCTCAAGCGGTGCTATGCTTGATTGGAGTCTCTATAAAAGCATTGTTGGTGCTCCAATATATTGCTACTACTCGTCCTAAGTTATCTTATGTTGTCAATAGGTTCTGTCAGTACTTTCATGGTGTGCAATCAAATGTATTCAACAATATCTCAAGGGTACTTTGACATACTCTTTGACCATTTGGTCGACTCTAGTTGCCATTACAAATGCCAATTGGGCTTCATTTAGATGAATGTTACTCGCAATATGATGAGTTTGCCATTTATTTTGGCAATTCTTTGATCAATTCGACTTCAAGAAAATTAAAGGTGATTGTTAGATCAAGCCCTAAGACTGAGTATCACTTCTACAATTGCCTAACTCAATAGGATCTAATGACTACTTATTGATCTTTGCCTCTTGTGACCTTTCTTGTTCTGCTATCTGATAGTCTTAGTGACACTCTCATGCCTCGCAATCTTGCTCCAATCACATTGATATTGATTTTCACTTTTTGTGAGAAAGTGAGTCTAAGGAGCTGATTGTTTAACATGTTAGGTCACATGAACAAATTGTTGATATATTTACAAAGTTTATTGGTTCAAGTCCCTTTGTGCAACCAAAGACAAATGTAGAATAGATTGAAAGGTGAGGCACAACTTATCGGTCTGATAATGACATAATAGACTGAGAATCGTCGACGAGTTAGTCATTACTTTAAAATATGATACATAATTTTATTTTATATAGTATATGACACCTACTTGATAATAAAAATGTATATGGAAGCATTAAATGTGAATGAGAAAAAATTAAAATGGAAATAGGGGAATTGAACCTTGTAATCAACCATCTAAACTAGTTTATTTTCATTTTACACAATATAAATTATTTTAAATTAACTCATACTTAGTCTAGAATTCAAAAAACATATTAATAATAAGGGAAATTCCTTTTGGCGCCCCTAAGTTTTTGTCTTTTTCTCTTGGTACCCAAGAAAAAAACTTATTCCTCTTGGTACCCCTAAGGTTTTGGCTTTCTCGTTGACGCCCCTCTCCGGTTCAAATTAGCCAATTTCAAGCTTACCATTATGTTCATCACCCTTAAATTAGTAGGATTTGACTATTAAAACATCAAAATTCATAACCAAACTACATCAATTTGAATTTTTAAACAATTTTGTAAACAACCCCTTAACATAGAGAATTGTTTAAAAATTCAAATTGATGTAGTTTGGTTATGAATTTAAGTGTTTTAAGAGTTAAATCCTACTAATTTAAGGGTGATGAACATAATGGTAAGCTTCAAATTAGCTAATTTGAACCGGAGAGGGGCGTCAACGGGAAAAGCCAAAACCTCAAGGGTACCAAGAGGAATAAGTTTTTTTCTTGGGCACCAAAAGAAAAAGCCAAAACCTCAGGGACACCAAAAGGAATTTCCCTAATAATAAACCATATCAAAGTAGGGGCTCATGCCCCTCCCTAGGTCCATCTCTTTGTGCAGTTGTGTTCCAAGCTTCAAGTTCAAGCTCCTCTATGATAGGTGTTTTACAGAAAGACAATGATAAAATCAAATCTTTCTATTGCTCCTCTATGAATTTGCGGGTGTTCTATAGAAAGACAATGATAAAATCAAATCTCTCTATTATGTGTATTTTAATATTTTTTATTTATCTTTGTATTGCCTTAGAAAAAGACTCTCAATAATGGTTAGCGATAATTTCTCTTATCTTATAATTGTTGTGGCAAACTATGATAGCGATCTACTACAAATTATCATTTCTCTACCAAAACCCTAGTTGAGTGTGTATAAGCTAAATTTCGAGCCAGTGAAAGACTTGTCAAAATTCGACCAGACCCGATTCATCCGAAGTTCTTTGTGTTGAAACCCAACCCAAAATCAATAGATTAAACGCAACCCGGCTCGATCGACCCGATTACTAATGGTTTGAAACCCGAGACCTATTGGGTCGACTCAAAATATTAATTTATAAAAAAAACATATCATTTGTATTGAATATTATAATATAAGTTCTTTATTTAAATATATAAAATCATATTTTATTATTAGAATAATAATATTTAATTTTAATAATATTTTAATAATCGTTAAAAATGTTTAAAAAGTAATTTTTTGACCTGATGGATTGACCCAAACCCGTACCAAACTCAAAGCAATCAAAATCGACCGATCCAAAAAATTTCACGATCTAGCGACCCAAATCCATTTTCAACCTGAACCTGGTCAACCCGAATCCAACCCACACGTGACACGACCCATTTCCATTTGGCATATCTACTAGTTATGGTAGAGGCTCTTGTAGTAAAAAAAATTCGAACCTCACAATGCAAACACATGAGATCTGTGTACCTAGCTAGCTTAATCAATTAAGAGTGGTATATAAGTAGAATCAAGAAATTAAAGTAGCGAAACAAGCAAAAGGGTGAAAATGGGTCCCAGTTTGGTAGGTCCGTCACCATCAACTCAATACCTTAATTTAGGGACTACCAATTCTAAAAGATTCAAACTTGGCCCTCCAGGCTCCGACCATGAAAATTGAAAGAAGAAAACCATGGAATTAAGAAAAGAGAGAACGAATCGGATCGTCTTGAGATTGGCGTTTAAAGGCAGATGCAAAACCTCCCAATCCATTGATTTGATTAGGGTCCTTTTGGCACGATCAAATCGCTATAATAGTAAGAACATATATACAAATGTTGACCAAAATAATAATAATAATCAAGAACATACAAATAAAGTGACATGATGGTCTTTGGTATTTAGTCAAACAGTTAAGATTCCAATGATTATATTCAAACGTTTCCGGCTCATCTCTCATGAATAATGCTCTTGACTAAAAAATAAAATGAAATGACACGATGTAATTAATTGTAAGGTCACTTATATCGTAAGAACATACACATAAAGGTGAGATTAAGACCTTATAGGACATATACGTTGAATAAACTCCTTATCAAAACCGAACTAATCAGGTACTTAGTTGATATGTTTAAACTCTTGTACACTTTATTATCTCATAATAATGTCAAAGGTACTGTTTTAAAAACTCTGACTAGGTTTTGCTCGGACATTGGACGAACCCTGCCTAGCCATATGGATCGCTTAGACACCTGGCTAGACCACCTAGGTATCCATTTAAGCTGTTTAGATGTTACGCGGCTCCTTATGAATGATAAAAATTAAACATCCTAGGTCAAGTTTGTAATTAATACCCAGTATTGTCTAAAACGTCCTAGAGTCTATATACAAAATAACTCTTAATCATAAATAAATATAGCTACATCCTAAAATCTAATAATACATATCAACATTCTCTTAATTCAAAACGAGAGCTTATCGATTGTAAAGACTGGAACTAAATCAAAGAAGAGGGACGACAAAAGATTCTTGGTGAAGAAGTCAACATACTAATAAGCCAACAGTATCAAAGGCGCGAAAGAAATCGTGATAAATTGCACGATGAGTTGTTAGTTGCTAAGGTTGTTGTCAATCAACCATAATTCGGGATGATTGACCATTGTCTAGCAGAATGCTTTTGATCAATAAGAATCGATATAATTTGGTCAAAAATCAACCACGTGTCCTCCTTCCTGAATGCACCCTATTTTGATGTTAGGAAGGAGACAACCCGTGGTTGATTTCCTACCAATTAATATCGTCGGGCCAATAGAGTTTGTACTTACAACATTCGATATGAAATGAAGGGGTATCTTATTCACTTTGCTTGGATATTATTAATCGAAAGCTTTGTGTTAGATAATGGTCAATCGACTTGGATTTATGGTTGATCGATGGAGTAAAATCGAGCATCAGTAGTGGCACCAATCTGTTGGGATTTTTTCAACCTAGCACGACTTGGCCACTAGAACACTCTTTAATTAGGGTAAATGCGATGGAAAAAACCTATCAAGGTTAGTTCATGCTTTATGATTTTTGCATTCTATTTAGGGCCTACATGCCTTGGCGCGTGCATTGGATACACGTGCTTTGAGGCTTGACGTATGATGGTTTCTTGGCCCATGTAGTCCTTCACACGATGGTTGGTCATTCTGGATATATGGTTGAGTGATGGAGAACAATTGAGCATCAAAGTTACCATATATGGAAGATCCCTTGACATGGAGCCATGCTTCACCCAAAGCTCAACCAAACTTGATCGTAGTCACGAGAAGGGTGAAGGTCATGCATTCTCGCTATTAAGAGGAGCAACTGGCATATGATAAGGGAGTGATGACCAGACAAAGGTGGCACGAGAGACAATTGATGTGTGAGCGTGACTCATACTAAGTGGTAGGGGTAGGAATAAGAGATCGGGGAGTGGAAACTAGGATTTCAACAAAAAGGCTAATAAAATGAAATAAGGATAAGATTTGGATTAGGTTCTCAAAAACACCTTTAAATTAAGTCTTATATTTATAATGAGAGAAATATTTAAAAAAATCCCTGAAGAGAATCATTCTGAATAAATAAATATATTTACCCTAAATTATAACTTTTATATTTTAACCTTGATTTTTCTCTAGTTTATTTTGAGGGCATCTTATAAAAAATCCAATTGAAAACTAAAATCCAACAACAACATTGACCCAACATGGTTCTCTTTTAGCGGAATATAGGGGGCCAAGATGGGGTATCCCTGACCTGACATAAGGGAGCGAGCCCGAAAGAACCGAGAGGAACCACCAACCACAACAACCCATATAGCCAAAGAAAAAGAAAGGAAAATGACACAAAACACAACAAAGAGCAGTAAAAACAGCGAAACAAACAAACAAACAACATAAGTGCCCAAAGCCACAACACCCCAATGTAACCGTCAGTTCCCACTGATAGTTGTCCACTATCCTGATCTTCTCCCTCCAAGTATCTCTGCATTCTACTTTATAGTATCCTTCTAGTATTTCTTCGGTCGTCCCCTACCTTTGTGAAATTCTCCAAAAATCCAAACTCTCACACCTACGAACTCGCTCACCGGAACCCTGTCTCTGAACATATCCAAACCAACAAAGTCTCGATTCATGCAACTTGTCCCCTATACTAGTAACCCCCACCTTGCTCCTAATCACTTCGTGTTTTTATCTTGTCTAATCCCATGTGCTCGCACACCCATCTCAACATCCTCATCTCAACTACCATCAACCTTTGCTCATGCACCTTCACGGTCGGTCAACACTCTGCTCCATAGAGGACGGCAAGCCTAGTGACTACTCTGTAAGACTTACTCTTCAGCTTGAATGGCTCCTTCTTGTCACACAAAACCCCGAAGCCACCCTCCACTTCTGTCAACCTCTTTAAATCCGATGTGTGATATCCTCGTCGACACCCTCATGCATCACTCTACGTAACGGACCCGAAGTACTTGAAACTCTCCTTTCTCATAACGATTTTCCCTCCTAGACACACTTCATCACTGGTATTTATGCCTTGCCCGAATTTGAATTCCACTTATTCCGTCTTGGTTCTGCTCAACCTGAAACCCTTAGACTCCTTCTCCCTCCATGTTTCGAGTCTTCTACTAACTTCGGCTCTATACTCGTCTACTAGAACATTGTCGTCTACAAACATCATACATCACAGAACCTCCCCCTGAATGTCTCTCGTCAGAACGTCCAATACTAGCTAGCGTGAAAAGGAAGGGGCTTAGGGTTGAGCCTTGACATTTTAGGAGGCGGCTTCCGGGAAATTTCTGATTTTTTAACATTAGAAAAATCTTTTCAATATTTTAGGAGTAAGTAGTGTTAAATTTTTTTTAAGAGAATGGGTTTTGTATTGGGGAAATTTCTAATTATCTCGATCCCTAGCCTATTTAGTATTCTTGTATTAGGGAAGGATAAAAAATAAAAATAAGATGGTCTCTTCTCACACTCCAACACCACCAACTTACGTACCCCATCGCTTGAATTGAACATCACTTTATGTTGCTTTTTATGTATATTGATCATGAGGTTTCATATACACTTTGATTGACACGATTCTTAAAAGGGTGTCAACACATTTCATAGTACTCTTCCCATATATATATAATCTTAGAAATTCATTCTTTTTACAGGCTTTGAATATCTGATTTAAATATTGTCTTCAAATATTGCAATATATACGTAACTAGCATTTGTTCCCGTACCTTGTACGAGTTTTAATTAATAAAATGTCATATAAAGGAATTATGTTTTTAAACTTGTCAAATTTTAAGATCTCTAAATATATAATTATATATTAGTAATATTATTGTATTTAAAAAATTATATCATAATAAAGATTATGTTTCTATCGTTTGCCAAATTTTAAGATCTCTAAATATAATTGTATATTAGTAATATTAGTAACGTTACTATATTTGATAAAAATGTTTCATATATTATGGATTACAATCCAAACACAACCTGCCAAAATTTAAGATCTCATAATATAATTATATATTAATAATATAATAAATATTGTTATAATGTGAAGATTGTAAATATTTAAATAAACAAAGGGCAGAAAGGTAAATAAAAAAATTAAGACGCCTACGTGGCATAGTTAAGACGATGACATGTAAGATAGAGGTATTCGACTTTAGTTATAGTATATTGATATTATATTTTGGTAAATAGATCAGAAATCTGAATTGCTAAGTAAACAAATCAATTAAACTAAGTGTATATAGTTTGAAAATTATATGACAGAGTACTTAATTTCATTGATCTTCATTAATCATGACAGGCATGTCAATAATACACACATGTATTTTTTTTTAAGTATGTAAGAAACTAAAAATTAGAAATGTTGCATGAATACAACAAATCTAGAACATCCTTATAAACGAGAACTTAAAATTTTAAATGGGTTAGAATGTCAATACTATGGATTATGTATATCATTAATCTGCGCAAATCATATATAATATTTTTTTTAGACTATTTTTTTTATTGAAATTATAATCTTGTCCGTTTTTCATCTTTTTTTTGATCGAAATTATAATGCTGTCCTTGGAGTTGGGGTGTTACATTTCCTCAAAAGCAACGAGATAGAACTAGAAGCTAAAAAAGACCATGGACAAAAATAAAAATAAAAAGAAACGATCAATTGAATCGACGGCTGATCTTCTTTTGTATATTTAGATGGTGTAGTTATCGATCTTGTCCATAGAAGGATCTATGCTAAAGGATCTATGCTTAAGTTGACCCTATTGGAAAAGAAGATTATCTACACATAATATCATTTGTTCGTTTTCCTACCAAAAATATCATTTTTTCGTTTTGATTGTGGCATATGGAGTAGTACTAAATTATTCAATTTACAAGTGTTATTGTAAGAAAATGCACTATAAATATTATGAAATGTTGATTGATGGTTAAAAAGAAATGGGCGAAGATGTTGGAATTGAACCGATCGAGTGCAGCTGATTCAACATGTTCGGAATATTGATCTTGGTCGAGACAACATTTGAGTCAAATGGGTTAGCGGGGACTTTTTATCCCATAATCACGTTTGGGACTTCACTGGTAGGTCTCATGACAGTTGGGCCTGGTGTACCATGGTCACCGTGAAAGACCTACTTGTTACCCTCAAGAATCGTTTGAGCTTGATCAAGTGGAACCACTTCTGGCATGACAGTTCCCGACCGTAAAGAGTTTGACTATCTGCTCTATGATCATTGCGCACTCCCGAGGACGGTTGGTGGCTTGGGGTGATATGATTCGACGTGCCCTTTCCCCGTTATAATGGTTTAAATGTCTCCTATGAGCTAAAAAAATTAGCAAAAATAATACATGGTGTAGCTTAGCTAGTGGTAAGAGATATAGAACGATGTTAAGAGGTCTCATGTTCGATTCTTACATACGTCTTTTCACTCGGGTGAAAAACCAAGCTTCACCATTCCTTCTATTATTGAGTTGAGCCAGGTAGTTCAACCTAGCTGATTAACCTGATTCGCGATCTTTACTGATTAGTTCATAAACTCAGAATTTACCACCAAAGGTGAGTTACTCAAACCATAATAGAGTACACAACCCACATCAATATGATTTGTTCTTCTTTCATTTTCTTTATTAAATAACTTCCTCATATCACATACGTAGCTTTATGGATCCCTATGATTTGTTCTTCTTTCATTTGCTTTACCAAATAACTTGCTTATATCACATATGTAGCTTTATGGATCCCAATCGATAAGTACAAAACAAGGCAAAAGGAATATTCACTACACTACTAAAGCTGTCTACATTGCAGTATAGATTGTCCCCTCTCAACTTTTGTACGGATCTCATTTCGATCATATTGGGACAGCTGGAAATTAAACTCATTTCTCTTTCTCTTTCTCTTTAAAAAGAGTTCCATACAACAACTATATATAACCAAATGTTAATTTAAGATCTTCGATCTGATCTTGCAAAAGAAATGTTGGGTTTCATACAAAACCTGGATATTATAAGTGTGATTTTAGAGGATGTATGTAGTACCTTTAACTCAAAACTAATATTATGTTGGACCACAAAAAAATCTGGTCAAAAAAAGGGGAAAATAAAATAAAGAGAAGCAGCTATTTGAGTTGTCTAGCTTTTGAAAGCCAAACTCGGGAACAAAAAAAGAATAAATAATGAGTTCTTCTCCAGCCATCTTCTCTTTTTTTTTTTGTCTTTGAATGAATTCTGCCCTTTTTTACCACTTGAAAATGAGTTCCCTACTTGCTATTTGCTACTACTAAAAAAGCCTTTGGTCAAGGGTGTTGCTTACAAGGCAAGAAATATTGCATTTTTTGTCTTTTCTAACGTTCAACAAGAATAATCCCAAAGTTTTATTAACAAGGAACAAAAGAGTTACTACTTCAAATTACATGTATCATAATTCCATTACTCCATTTTTGTATCAACTAAAACACCCTATCAAAGCCAACCCTATATATCAAAGCCAACAATAGATTTTGTAGGTTGAATTGGCATTTTTAACTTATGTTCTTAGAACATAACTTATGGTCAATTCGTAACTAAGTCGATGATCAGCCAAAATTAACCCGCAAGCGAACATGTCAATCGTAGCACCTCAAGTGTCGATCCTATAAAGACCAATGTTAATACCAATTGTAACTCTACTAGTAAATTAGGCCAAAATATAAGATAGAATTGAAATATATATATATATATCTAAGAAAACAAGCAATTATGCAAACAAAGGGATAAAAATCTATGGGATAGATGTGGTTAAGGTTAAGGATTACCACACCAATGTTTCAATAAATAAAATTATAATCTGCCTGAATTTATTTGAAGGACCAATTATCTAAAGTAAACACTACCTCCTCTCGGACAAATAGTGCATGTACCTAAACTCGACTAGCACTCACTCTTGTACAAAGCTAGTCTAATTTAGCTCTTTAGTGCCTAGGGAAAAATAAAGTCAACATCCACTCTCGCACTCCGCTAAAATTACTCAAACCCTACAACAACTACGACAGTTAAAAATCACACAAGAGAAATTAAGTCGCTCTAGTACAAATAATTCTCAAGTTCAATCCTAAGGATCTAACATGAACAAACAATTGTAAATTCAATCAACCAATCTCCTATTATTGTTATCTCCTCTCGGTCTGAAATCCTAATAGGAAATCCTATATGCAAAAGCAATTAGAGCATAAATCAACCTAAGATCGAATCAAATATATTTCAATTCGGGCAAAGAATATAACTTTAATTAAATACACGTTAAATGGATCACCAAAACTCTAGAACTAGGAATTTAGTCAAACATGATTGAAGACATAATTATAAAATATAAACTAGCCAAAAATTATTCAATACAATCAAAGAGTAAGAAAACTTAGTCTCAATTATACAAACAATTCAAAGCAAGGGGCTAGATCTTGAATAACAAACAAGACTAGATCCTACATGCCCAACTCAACTGGTTTCTAGGCTGATCAATCTTTATTCGTTCTTAGAATAACCATTAATAATATTAACTGACTATTGTTTTATTTGTTGGATTAGATGCTACAAGCCCAACTCAACTGGTCTTTTGGGCTGATAAAGCTTTATTAGAACATAAGAGGTTTTTTTTATAGGCTGGGACTCGCCCGGTTCGGCGCTTTGTGCCTATGTCCGGATCGGAGTTGGGTAGGGCCCCATTAGGGGTGTTACTCATCCCAAGCCTCTCTGCTATATACACACCGTCAGAGAGTCTCGATATTAGAACATAAGTTAAAAAACCTGTTAATATTAAATGTTACAAGTCCAACTCAATTGGCCTAGAGGTGGGTTCGTTTCCAAGGAATTGGGGAACCAAACCGGAAAAAAACCGACGGTTTCGGAACCGGAACCGGAAGAACCGGGGGTTGACCGGTTCCACGTTCCTTGGAACCGGAGAACCGGTGGTTCCAGAACCGGAACCGCCGATTCCATCCCTTAAAAAAAGAAAATATACCTTGAAAATGGGGAACCGCGATCGCGGTTTTGCAATTTTAATTTTAATTTTTTATTTTTTTAAGGTTCGGAACCGAACCGGAACCGGAACCGCCTCGGAACCAGAAAAAACCAGAATCGAGAACCGTACCGAGAAACCGGGGGTTCCCGGTTCCGGTTCCAGGGTTCCGAGGAACCGGAACCGGTTCCGGAACCGAACCCACCTCTAAATTGGCCAAGACATAAATTAGATAAACCATTAATACTATTAATCGAATATGGGCTTTTCACTTTTTTGGTCGGATTAGATGCTACTGGCCCAACTCATCTGGTCTTTCTCGGCTGATAGCCCAATAAAACATTTACAAAAGCCGATCCATTTTTTCCAAACGGGCGTTCGCAGGCCCAAATATCTGGGCCACAAGGCCCAAATAGCTGACTCGGTCTTCTACACACTGTACGATCCTGTGCACTGGCCAGTAAGTAGCTTCCAAAACTCCTGCCATCGTTCCGTCACATGAAAAAGCTTGAGCAGATATGGCGTGGAGGAGGAGGCAATTCAGTTCCAGCGCGTTGAGTAACAAGAAGTGGGACGCCCTTGTGATCGGCGGCGGCCACAACGGCCTCACCGCCGCCGCCTACCTCGCGAAATCTGGCCGATCCGTCGCCGTCCTCGAGCGCCGTCACGTCATCGGCGGCGCCGCCGTCACCGAAGAGCTCGTCCCTGGCTTCAAGTTCTCCCGATGCAGTTATCTCCAGAGCCTTCTACGACCTTCCGTCATCGCGTTCGTTTCTCTATTGCCATTATTATTTCCCCAAATGCTAATTCGTCTGCATGCGTGTTTGATTCTTTGCCGATGGCGTTTATCGAATGAAATGAATTGGTTTGAATGGAATGGAATGGAATTGTGTATAGCTTATGCTGAACGCTGGAATGTGATGATATATAATGTGATTATAGAATTATAATTTCTGTTTGGATATCATCCTGCAAATCTACTGTACGGTAATCTAGGGTTACTTCCTCCCTGTTCGACCTATCATGTTCATCATATCATATATCTTTGGAGGAGTTTATATGATCAGTTATGCTGAATTGAAAATGATTATGCTGAGATAAAGTAAATTAAGCTCTTGTCAGTACCATCACATGAGGTTTGCATGAATTTGCTTATCATTGGCAGTTTCTTACATGATCTGAGAATGGTGAATTAAGGGGTTTTTACTTTTTTATCCCGTTGTTAATGTTAATGGTTGGCAGGGAGCTAGAACTAGAGAGGCATGGCATGAAATTGCTAGAAAGGAACCCGTCCTCATTCACACCGTGTCTGGATGGGCGATATCTTCTGTTAGGGCTGGATAAAGAACTTAACCATTCAGAGATATCAAAGTTCTCTAAGAAAGATGCTGATGCTTATCCTAGGTGATTGACTTTCTTTTGGAGTCTAGTGTTCTTTTTATGTCTTCATTTTGGTTGGCTTTATTCTATGCTATTGCATCTGCCTGTCTATTGATGTCTTGGATCAGTTAAAGTAAAATTGAATGGTAACTTATTCCTAGTGAGATATAAATGGTATTGAAGTGGATGCAGTCACTTGAAAACTAGTCAGCTCTAGGCTAGCAAAATGGTTCATTTTTTCTCTGTAGTTCTTCTCACCTTCCAACAACAGTTGTTTTGAGTTTATGAACCAATGGTTCAAACTAATATAGTAGTCCCAAATCAACCATGTGGGATTATGAACAAACTAATATAGAAGTCTCAAAAATAGTTTGTTCAAACAAATGGTTCTTCTCACCCATGTGGGATTTGAATGGTAACCTTCCTACTTTTAAGACGTTCAAACTAATATAGTAGTCCCAAATCAACCAATGGTTTTACTGAGATTATGAACCATTATTGGAAGAAAGGTTAAGGAAAAGTATCTCATGGAGCCCATTATGTCTCTTGTATGATATAGACCCTTCTATCTTGATCTGAAAAGGAGAAAAGAGCTGAGTATTTAGAATATTTTTCATTAATGGGATTCTTTTTTTTACTGATAGATTGTTCATGTCCAAGGCTAAGCTAAGTTATATTGATTTGCTACACTTTTGCTGCTAGAAAACATCCATCATGGATTACTGCGAGACTTTGAGATCCCTAGAAGTTCTTTAATATAACAATTTTTTTTAATAAAAGAACGAAATGTATGCAGATATGAAAATCAGTTGGAGAGCTTCTGTAAATTCTTGGAACCGATTTTTGACTCCCTGCCTCCCGAAAGTTTCCAAGGCCATTTATCTTTCATTGACAGAGGAAAACATAACTTAAGCAAATTGGCATTCTGGCAACAGTGTCTAGGCCGTGCTGCTTCCTTAGGGCAAAAGGATATGGTGTAAGATACTTCTTTTATTCTCTTTTGATCCTTATATTAGAGGTATGTATGCCCTGGTTTTCTTTCATAGTTTTCATAAGTTTTACTATATCCTATGAGGGAAATAAAATTGGGATGCCAATTGAAGATATACTTACTTCAGCATCAGTCTCTATATGAGCCCCATCTTCTATTGCAGCTCTACTAATAGCTAATGATACAGCGCCCATTCCACCTTCCACGTATCTTAAGAAACACAACTATCCATTTCTAATTTTCGTCCACTAAAAAATGTGTACATATTGAGGTAAGAACTGTAGGAGAGAAAACAATAAATCCATGAAAATTGAATTATTTACAAGTTGGTTATCTTTCTTGTATACAGTTCAAAAGCCATATAAAATACTATCGAAGTTACTTATGCAGTAGATTCAATTAATCTCTTTCAGAAATCCAGAGTTGAAATTCTTATGGTGGCCTAATTAAAATACTTACAACCATATGCCACGATGGCCACTTGTTTGTCCCAGTAAATGATGCAGTAAAACATATCCACTCCCTGGTGTATGGGCACTTGCCTACATAATAATAACTAAAGTTAATAATCATGGTTTTGACCAATCATTCAATAAAGAAAAAGCGAAATTGCTAATTTTGTTCAACAGATCTAAGAATGAACATGCAAGGGCAGAAACAGTTGGCACTATAGCACTATCCTATATAGCAGTCAACACTGAAGTTCTTACCGTACTTCCAATTACAGCATCAGTTGCAAGAGTTGCTTTAAGAACATCTGCCTGAAAGTATTAACGTAAGCTAGATATCAAAAACATAAAAAGTTGAAAGCCCATGTATGATGTAACTACTTTTAAGTCTAACAAAGAGGTCAAATTGTACAAAATGATTGCACAAAGGGTTCTGTGTTTTTTTTTTTTTGCTCACAACCATAAACATGTCAAGGAAATCCTTCTGGAACAATTACGAGTCTACGAGATGAAACTCATCAAGCAGGTTCACAACATGTAGGGGGCATAAAATAAAGTCAATATGTCAGTACCTCAAAAGAGTTATTTAAAACCTTTGATGCAGGGGAGAGTAGAAGGTCTACAAAATTCCTGTCACAGAAATAGTTTTAAATTACAAATATTGTTTTCCAAACATTCAAATCTTAATCACCAAGGTCAACATGAACGAAACAAATTTTTGACTCCCTGCCTCCCGAAAGTTTCCAAGGCCATTTATCTTTCATTGATAGAGGAAAACATAACTTAAGCAAATTGGCATTCTGGCATCAGTGTCTAGGCCATGCTGCTTCCTTAGGGCAAAAGGATATGGTGTAAGATACTTCTTTTATTCTCTTTTGATTCTTATATTAGAGGTATGTATGCCCTGGTTTTCTTTCATAGTTTTCATAAGTTATACTATATCCTATGAGGGAATTTTGTTTGGTTCATGTTGACCTTGGTGATTAAGATTTGAATGTTTGGAAAACAATATTTGTAATTTAAAACTATTTCTGTGACAGGAATTTTGTAGACCTTCTACTCTCCCCTGCATCAAAGGTTTTAAATAACTGGTTTGAGGTACTGACATATTGACTTTATTTTATGCCCCCTATATGCTGTGAACCTGCTTAATGAGTTTCATCTCGTAGACTCGTAATTCTGCCAAAAGGATTTCCTTGACATGTTTCTGGTTGTGAGCAAAAAAAAAAAAAAACAGAATTGTTTGTGCAATCATTTTGTACAATTTGACCTCTTTGTTCGACTTAAAAAGTAGTTACATCATACATGGGCTTTCAACTTTTTATGTTATTGATATCTAGCTTACATTGATACTTTCAGGCAGATGTTCTAAAAGCAACTCTTGCAACTGATGCTGTAATTGGAAGTACGGTAAGAACTTCAGTGTTGACTGCTATATAGGATAGTGCTATAGTGCCTACCGTTTCTACCCCTGCATGTTCATTCTTAGATCTGTTGAACAAATTAGCCATATAGCTTTTTCTTTATTGAACGATTGGTCAAAATCATGATTATTAACTTTACTTATTATTATGTAGGCAAGCGCCCATACATCAGGGAGTGGATATGTTTTACTGCATCATTTACTGGGACAAACAAATGGCCATCGTGGCATATGGTCGTAAGTATCTTAATTTTGCCACCATAATAATTTCAACTTGGATTTCTGAAAGAGATTAACTCAATATACTGCATAAGTACCTTCAATAGTAAGTATATGGCTTTTGAACTGTATGCAAGAAACATAACCAACTTGTAAATAATTCTATTTCCTATGGATTTATTTTTTCTCTCCCACAGTTCTTACCTCGATATGTATACATTTCTTAAGTAAACGAAAATTATAATTGGATAGTTGTGTTTCTTAAGATATGTGGAAGGTGGAATGGGCGCTGTATCCTTAGCTATTAGTAGAGCTGCAATAGAAGCTGGGGCTTATATAGAGACTGATGCTGAAGTAAGTTTATCTTCAATTGGCATCCCATTTTCATTTCCCTCCATTTGGGCACTTGCTCTGAGAAATATATATTATCTAAGAAGTGGAAAGAAGTTTGTTACTTTTCCTCAAAAATAAGCTTGATGAATTGCTTTTCCTTCATTGGAAAGTGATATCAATGCATTTTTTTCTGTTGGTTGTAGTAAATGAAAACCCTGACCAAATAGTTTTATATTTTCTTCTTACTTATCTACCATCATCCATTTTGCATTACCTTTTTTCTTGCACATAAATATAAATCTCTGTCTGTGTTTTAGGTTTCACAGCTGATGATTGAAGATTCTGGCTCAGTAAAAGGGGTTGATTTCTATATTAGAATTGGAAAACTATCATTGTTTCAATTATCAGCTTTCTGCAATGTCAGGAGTGACAACCATTATCATTCTAGGTTTTGCTGGCTGATGGAAGAGAGATTTATTCCTCTGTTGTACTATCAAATGCCACAGCATATAAAACTTTCTTGGTTTGTTCTATTTGTCAATTATATAGTTATTATTGTATTTAAACTTTCTTATTAATATTTGTGAGTATTGATTCAATTCCCTTGTTATTGTTTGTTGAAACAGGAACTTATGCCCAGTAATGTGCTTCCCGATGATTTCACCCGGGCTATCAGAAACATCGATTACAGCTCTGTAAGACATTAATCTACGTAATCAACTTTTGCAGGCAGAGATATTTCAGTATTAAGCTGGGTGGCGAAGTTAGAAAAAGAGTTTTAGCTAGCAACTAAAATTTGGTTATTTATTACACATTTGTAAAAGTGAAAATCAAAGTCATAGTATCTGACCAATTCAGTGGGGGTCAGTGTCTTAAACTTCAAATCCAATGCAAGTCAGTTTAGGAGATTCTGTGTGTTTCTGTATATATATGGTGCCTGGTTTAAGATTTGGTATGCTAATTTGAGTTGTAACCTGTCAGATGACGACAAAAATAAATCTAGCTGTTGATAAGTTACCACAGTTTCGTTGTTGCAAGAGCATGAAGAATCATCGAGGTATCGGTCCTGAACACATGGGAACAATTCATATAGGTTCTGAAAGGTATGCTAATATTGTAATGTTACCATTTTAATTGATCACAAATCCATATCGTTATACTGCATGATACATTTCATATTTTGCTACAATTGTTCTGATCATGTTTTATTTTTATAAAGTTATACGAACATATTTGCTGTTTTATTGAAATGTTGGATGATGTTCTACATTATGAAATATCCTTGCAGCATGGAGGAAATGTATTCTGCTTGTCAAGATGCTGTGAATGGTCAACCTTCAAGAAGACCAATTTTTGAAATGACAATTCCTTCTGCATTGGATGAAACCATCTCTCCGTCTGGTACAATTTGCAGTTTACATTCATGTGAATATTCTGTGCCTATCATCTTTTTCTGAACTTTCCAACTTTCATAGGAAAATCTTGCAGTATACATGTAATTTGTTTATTGTACATTTGTACTTGTACTAATAAACAATGATGTTAGCATGGTTGTGTTATTATGGTGATGAATGCTTTTTTCTGTATTGCAGGAAAGCATGTAATCAACTTATTTATTCAGTATACCCCTTACAAACCCACAGATGGAAGCTGGGAAGATCCTGCATACAGGGCGAGTGTTCCTTTTGTGATCAGCTTATACCTTCTAAATGAAAGCTTTCAAAGTCATCATATCTAAAAATTGATCAATTTGTATAGGAATCATTTGCAAAGCAGTGTTTCTCCTTGATTGAGGAGCATGCACCTGGATTCAGTTCATCAATTGTTGACTATGATATGCTGACTCCACCAGACCTTGAAAGGGAGTTTGGTTTGACAGGTAAGTTCCAGTTTCTACTTCCATTAATTAGATCAGAACTACATTTTGTAGCCAAATTTATTAAAATGAACTAAAATAGCATAAAGCCAAGAATAAAGAGGATTTGTATGAAACGAGTCAATATATGGACATTCCTTAAAATTGTAGAATGACTAATACTTCTTGGCAAAATAATGAATCTGAGCTCATTCTTTTCCCAATGATTTTATTTTATCAGGGGGCAATATATTCCATGGTGCAATGGGGCTGGATTCTCTCTTTTTAATGAGACCAATTAAAGGATGGTAACATTTTCTAACCTCCACTGCATTATCTTGATATCTTCCTATAACGTTGTGGACAAGCTATTTATCTTTCTGTGTCATTTTCTTGCAGGTCAAACTATCGTACACCAGTTCAAGGATTGTACATGTGTGGAAGTGGAACTCATCCTGGTGGTGGTGTCACGGGTGCACCTGGTCGTAATGCTGCACGTGTCGTTCTTCGTGATACCCATCATTAATTCAATAGTCTTTGGAGCCCGTTGGTATTGATACCAACATCAGGTATGGATATTAGGATATGGGTACGAGTATGAGCTAAGTCAATATCTAGCGTTTGGTATATCACGATATAAATATCAAGTGATATCACTCATTCTTGATATCTATCACTTAGATATCGCCCATATATTATATATTCATACCATTACCTATTGCAAAGTATCAAACCAAATTTACTAAACAAGTTCGGGTGCTTTTGTTCATTATGAAATCTACAAGATTTGTGAACTCAGATGCTTGATTTTGCTACTTTTTTCCTTCCATTATGCCCATTGAATTGAAAAAATTCCTGCTTTGATCATATTGAAAATGTATTGTTTTCCCCTTTTGTGCTGCACATGGATATTTAAATAAGCAAGGTAACTAATAAAACTGAGCATTAAGAACATCCATTATTTTAGTTTTCTTGGCACTCATGACAAAAACTAGGCATAACATGGATCTATGAATATCAATAGATCCACTAGTTCAATTTTTTGTTCTGAATTGACATTTCTTTGTTATTCATTTTAACCCTCTACAAATACAACAAACCCAATGTATCCCGCACGTGCAGGATCCGAGGGTCGAGATGTACGCACCCATATCCCGTGCAAGTCGGGAGGGTGTTTTCATCCTCTACAAATGTACCTCCCATTGTTAGAATTTTAGCCTTAGCCAGCTATTGTTCACTCTTTAACTACTAGGCAAGGGAAGGAAATCTGGCTCTGGAGCCACCTCTGCTTTCGAGTGCTTGTTATCGAACGGAGTTGATTCGGCCTCTAAATGTTTGTTTTCAATTCCCCAAAACTTGGCGCCTTTGATGTCATCCTCAACCATCAACCTTGAGAACTCCTGGTGATTGTATTCCAGTGTGGCATTGCCACCAAACACAGCAGGAAGATTGTCAATGTCAAAATGTGATCTCATTATCTCCACACTCTCCTTGTTGGGGTGAACAAATTGCACCTTTTGGAATGTCTTTGTTTCCAAGAAATACTTGACCGCCTGAAAATCAATAGTTGGGCTTGTTTGGTTCAGTTTTGAGTTTCATTAATATGAGTCAATTCTGGGCTAGTTTGATTCAGCCTTGAGTTTCTTATTTTTTTTATTAGGGAAGCATTTAATTGCTATAAAACATGTTACTATGTATCTATCCTAGTAGTCCTTTTGATTCTCAAAATTGTCAACTAAAAAACTAGAATTGTCTCAAAAATCCTAAGAGGGTTTTTCATTTTCCTATAGTTGTCAAAATTGACTACTAAAAGGCTAAGAACTAGAAATTCAAAACCGTTACTGACCTTCCAGAATGCCTCAAAAATCCTAGGAGGGTTGTAAAGGAAAGCTATGGCAAGCCTCTCTGGATAATGATTTTGCAAGATGTTAATCGTCTCTCGGGTCGTTTTCATAGGTGTGCTAATGTTCAATGACCATCCCGAGAAGTCTATCAACCAGACCATCTGCTCTTGTCCTTCGGGAAGATTGAGGACCGCGTTCTCTAGCATATATACGAACTGACGGATATTTCCTTCTCCTGATGTTGAATTCTGAAACAAGAATGAAGAAAGAGAACAAAAACTGAGATTTACAATCTTCATGGAGAAAGTAAGGGACAAAACTCAAAAGTGAGATGAAAAATTACCTGTTTCCCTGGCCTCATGATCAGCACAGGTCTACCCAGAAGATCATGAAAGCCTGCCCTATATACTTTTCCAGTTTCACTTTCAAATGCAACTTCATCCTAAACAAGTCACAAGAAAGATCATATACAAGTCTGATGGAAATGTGAAGTAGTTTATAGATGAAATATTGCATGAAGATTATAATAGTCAGTCAGGGTACAAGTTGGATGAAAGTGTGAAAGTTTTAACAAGCAATATCTTGTGTTTACCCATTGGATTTCATCAGGCTTGTAGGTTGCCCTCCATTTCAAAGTCTCTTCTAACATATTCTTGGCCTTGTCAACATTCCAATTTCTAGCTTCCAAGTACCTCACAAGGCATGGATCTGTGCAGTATTTTAAGCCTTGCCCAGATAATGTTCCAAGAGCAATCCTAAGCTCTTTCACCTAATTGCAAAAAAATGAACAAAAATAAATGCTTATCGTACATAATCAATGCTCTAAAATCCGTTAGGCAGGCCCTGGGCAGAGAGGGGTCGCCTAGACGGTGAGCTCGAAGGCTATGTGGGTTGGGACTTTTCAGCGGAAGATCGCTCGCAGATGATAAAGGTTCATGTAAGAAAATTACGCTAGTTCCTCTTCGGATTTCCAAATTAATTTAATATAGAGAAATTTTTATTAAATTTGGATATTGATCCTATACTCTAAATATAGATGGTCAAAGCACATGCTTTAAGAAAACAAAACAAAGAACTGAATTTAAAATTGGAAGCATGGCCTATTATTGCAGATTTGCAGATCTTAGATCAAATTAATGTTAGATGTAGGAAAACATAATTAATGATGAATAATTAGATATAAAACAGATCGATTAAATTACCTTGGCATCTCTTTGCAGAGGATCGTTTTCATCTTGATGCCTCCTCCAAAACATTTTCACCGCTAGCTATGAATTCCCAGCTTAGAGAAGAGATCTATAATAATCACTCTACAAAAGTCAACTCTCATCACCGAATAAATCACAATTAAGCATTATAATTTCCATTAATTAGTCAGCTTAGGACATAAATCTTGCTAAATTTAGACAATTAAAGGATAGATGAATGATGAATTGCAATTCTGTTTCACAATCTGAAGCGTCGAAGAAATGGAAGAAAAAAAAAAGAAACTTGATATAGATAGATTGAATTTGTTGAGAATCCAACTGAATTCAGAGGCAAACAGAAGATAAACAGAAGAAAATAACAAAGATCAGATTGGAGACGATTTTTGTGCTTAGAAAAAAAAAACTCTTAGAGAGTCGCACCTGTGCAGCAAAGTGTGAGGAGAGACTCCACAAAGATAGGGCTATCGAGCATGAGCCAGCCAACTTTTAAATAAGCATTTGATCTAAAATCAATTTTAATGGATAATAATTTATGGAAATTGGAGATTTTTACATGTTTATTTACCTTTCGTATCTAATTAATTTTTTTTTTGGTCTTTGTAAAAATGAAAAATTCCTTATATTACGAAACAAAGATAGTACGTGTCAATATCTAACTTATTTGTTTTGGTAATATTCCCCAAGTCCCAACTTAGCTATTTTTGTTTCCTTATCATCAAATCATGAAACCCGTAGATGTAAGGTTCATTACTATATAATTTGGAGTATTTTATGAGTTACAAAGGACAAATTTGAACAAAACTTAGAACAACAAATTTACCATTGACATTTACGAGAAAGACAGAGTAAGGGCCCGTTTGGTGTAAAAGTATGGAAAAGAAAAGGAAAGGAAACAAATTTATATGGAAGAGTGGTGTTGATCCTTTTTTTTTTTGTCTAGGGAGAGGGAGAAAGGAAATGATTAGAGGAAAATAAAAGATATGTTTACCCCATGTTAAAATGAAGAAAAGGGATAAGAAAATGTGAATCATAAACTAAAAATAGGCTAGATACTTTCCTTAACCATTTCCTTTCCACATCTAAAACCAAACGGGTCCTAAGTAGTTAAAATTCACATAAAAACACCAGCAAAATACCGAATTTAATTTAATGTCATAATAATTTATAGTAGCAATAAACTAATTGTATGTACGTAACAATGTAGAAACAATGCAAAATACATAAAGCCTTCGGGCATTTGGTTCAACGGTTTGGCCTTTGGGGTAGTACCCCAAGGTCACCGTGTCGAACCTCTCAGGCGGCGGTTTGCCCTTTACTCCTTAGAATTGGTTAGTAACCAGTTCCCATCCCTATTGGATGTTCTAGGCGAGCCCAAGTAGTACTTGTGGCGACCCTAATTCTTATCCAATAAAAAAATGCAAAATACAAAGACTTGTATGTATATATAGGAAAACTGATAAAAAAATATTTTGACATATTTCTTTGCACACAACATTAATGGTCTCACATATTGTCTTTCCTTTATTTTCTAAAATTAAACTTCCAATCTTTCCATAGTGTAACTTGAGATAAGGCAACATAAAGCTGACACAAACTTACTTGAGACAATGATTGTCCTTGATTCTTATTAATTGTCATCGGAAAATAAATAATGATAATACCAGTTATCTTGTTGTAAGTATGTAACAATATAGAAACAATGCAAAATACGTTGACTGGTATATCAAATATTCTGGGACTTCTTTGTACACAACATTAGTAATTTCACATATTGCCTTTTCTTTCTTTTCTAAAATTAAAACCTTCAATCCTTCCATACTTGTAACTTGAGATAAGACAACATAAAGCAAATACAAGCCTACTCGAGACAATGATTTTCCTTGTTATGTGTTCCAAGGGAGATAGGGTGTGGAGACAATTGGTTTTTCACATCTAAAATATGAAAGATAATTGCCCAGTATATGTACCCATGAGTTAATCCTCCTATTGCTAATTGGTTTTAGGATGGAGCCCCACGAGCTTATGAGCTAGGACCATAACGTGCTTATTCGCACGGACAGACGTGTTGACCCCACATCATATTGGCCCACCAAAATTTAATATAGGATCACGATTTGCCCGGATTCGGTCTCGAAGACAAGTCGCCCAACACTTGAGGTTCGATGGCTAGCGAAAGACTGAGCAAGGTAATGAATAAAGCGATGCTATTTAGCAAGCGTCGAGTAGATGAAGCATTCAGCAAGCGCCAAGGTAGGGACGCGACCTAGAATGGGATGACACGACATGACATGGACTTGAGATGAGTCGAATAGGGCTCGACGGATCGAGCAGTGCCGTAGCATCAATGCGGGGAAGGGGGTGATAAGAATCATAAGATAGAGTAGTGGTGACACCGGTCTTAGGGAGGAGGAATCTCTCTACTCAAAATTATACTAAATTAAACTTGACATAAAAACTAATTTAGTTACATGGAGAGTTTTAAATAGAAAATAAAAGCAAACATGATATAACCTCATATACTTGATACGGCATTGATGCGGTTGCCCAAATCACACCCCAAGATCCATGATACTAAGCAAGGTCATATATAAAATACAGAGTTTACATAAAAAAATTCATGCTTTAATCATATTGAAAATGTAGTGTTTTCCCCCTTTTGTGATGCACGTGGTTATTTGAATAAGCAAGGTCACATTTTTTTTTATTAGGTGAGGATTAGAGTGTTCTCCTTCATGGAGGGTGCCCTAGAGCATCCTTTCGGATGAGAACAAGAAGTTCTGGGTGAGTCTTGATACACTCAACAGGGAGACTATGGCCCAATTTCGCAACTTTGTCGGCCACAACGTTATAGTCCCTATAAATATGGTTGATAAGTAAGTCCTTGTTTCCATAAATGAAGACAAGGATGTCAGCAATAATAAGTTCGATCTCCCAAGGGCAATGAGTTTTCCCTTTAATGGCGTTAATAACTTGGAGATTATCACCTTCAATTTCCACTTTCCCTCGATTTCTGCTTTTTATTTGTCTAATAGCTTCCCGAAGAGCCAATACTTCAACCTTTAATACAGAAACTTTTCCAAAGCTAGTTGTCATAATGTCTATTACTTCGCCAAGGTGGTTTTATAAGACAATCCCTTCAGTTGTATTTCCATTGGATAGTCTTGACACATCAAAGTTTATTTTAGTGTATCCTAGTTTTGGCTTCTTCCATTTTCTTTGAGCTTGTGTTCCCCTGTTCCTTCTCTTTGACTGGGACGGTAGTATAGTTTCTTCATCCTCTGTCCACTTTGATGCTTTCTCCCAGTTTGTAATTTGATTTCTTATATATGTTGCCAAGTCTGCTATTCCTTCAATATCCTGTTGGAAGATCAATTTATTACGTTGGTGCCAAATGCTCCACCAAACAACTGCCAGACACGTGAAATATTTTCTCCCTAAGATTTGGTATATTTCATTTAAAATTGCTCTAGGCGTTTTGTTTTGGGAGTCATATCTTTTAATCACATTTGCAATGTTTGTGTTTACTTTGTTTGTTATATAAGTCATATACGGGCATTTTGTAAATAGGTGGTTTATGTCTTCATGAGTGCAATCGCAGAAAACGCGGCCACCCGGTGTTGTAATGTGTTTATCGCTAAGTCTAGCTTTCGTAGGGAGTCCATCGTTATCAAATTTCCAAAGGAAGTTTTTAACTTTTGGGTATGTATCCAGTTTCCACAACCAATTATTTACATTTGGTGTCTGTCTTCCTATGTTTGTTATTAGCTCTACAACTGACGAGGTGGAGAACCATCCATTTTTGCTTGGAGCCCAATATAGTCTATCTTGGATATAGTTATCCGGAATTGGGGTATTTTGAATTTGTTCAACAATGTTATCAGAGAGAACTTGTTTTAGTTTGTCTATTTTCCATTTATGGTCGTTAGAGATCCACTTATCTACGATTATTGTTTCATCTATACTTTTCGGATTCTTTGCATAAGGATGAAGCGAGCCTCCAAGTTGCCAATTATCTTTCCAAAACTTTACTGTTTTCCCGTCCCCAATTTGCCATATAAAACCTTTATAGAAGTCTTCTCTTATATGCATAAGTTTTTTCCATTGCCATGAGGTGTTCACTTTTAGTTTATACGAAAATATGTTATCATTCCTAAGGTATTTTTGTGATATTATCTTAACCCACGTGTTACTTGGTTCGGCAATGATTTTCCATAACAATTTCATTTGTAGTGCTTTATTCATATGTTCTGTTTTCCTAATTCCTAGTTCGCCATTCTCTTTAGGCTTACATATCTTATCCCATCCCACCAGTGGTTTATAGTTTCTGTCTTTATTCCAGAATAATCCCCTATTTATCCTATCCATTTCTAAATGAGCATATGCCGGAAGCATAAAACTTTGTATTACAAAATTCGGTTTTGTAGCTAAGTTAGCTTTAATCAAAGTTGTTCTTCCTTCTTGTGAAAGCGAATTTGCCTTCCATTTTGTGAGCTGCTTATGTGCATTTCCGATGGAGTCTTTAAAGGTTTTCTTATTCACTCTACCATTTATGATCGGGCAGCCTAAATACTTTTCTAGATTTGTCATTGTGGCAATCCCTAAAGCTTGTTGTGCTATATTTTTTTGCTGAGCAGTCATATTTTTAGAGGTTTGAAAGGCTGATTTGTTGTAATTAACTTTTTGTCCTGAAATTCTACAGAATTCATCAATAATGGTCGTTACTTTGACACAAGATCCCGGGGATGCTTTCGCAAAAATTATGATGTCATCTGCGAAGGCTAAGAAAGGGATTCGGGTCCCTCCTCGGGCAATTGGGAAACCGATTGAGTGTTTATCTAGCTCGCTAATTAACTGTAGTTTCCTAGCTAGGATTTCCGATGCAATAACAAATAGGAATGGTGACAAGGGATCCCCTTGCCTGAGTCCACATTCCGGGTTAAATGGCTCCGTAGGTCCATTGTTTACGAGTATCGACAAAGACACTGTGCATATGCATTCTCGGATCCACTCAATAACTTTTTTATCAAACCCAAATCTTTGCATCATATCTAATAAATAATCCCAATCTACTCGGTCGTATGCCTTCTGCATATCCAATTTAATCGCAATCCATCCATTTTTGTTCTTTGTGTTCCTAAATGAATGTAGTATTTCATGGGCTATAAGGATGTTGTCTTGAATGGCTCGATTAGCTATGAATGCACCTTGAAGAGGATGGATAATTTTGAATATAACTTTTTTAATCCTATCCGTTATGATTTTAGAAATGACTTTGTATATAGTTGAACATAAGCTTATTGGCCGATAATGATTAGTTGATTTTTGGGTTCTCTACCTTAGGTATGAGAGTTATAAAAGTATGGTTAATTTGTCGTAAGATCTTTTCGGAATGGAAAAAATGTTTGACAACTTTAATTATCGTTGGTCCCACAATATCCCAATACCTCTTATAGAATTCTGCTGTCATACCATCCGGACCTGGAGATTTGTCGGACCCCAAATTCATGAGCGTTGTTTTGATCTCTTCATTTGTGACGACACTTGTTAACATGATGTTATCTTGGTCCGTTATTTCTTTTGTTATCAGATTCAAATAGTCGTTCGCGTTGTTTAAATAGGTTGGTTGTTTAGTGTATCTTTTTTTAAATTCATTTCTTATTTCATCTCTAATATTATCTATACCCAGAATTTGCGTGCCTTCAGATGTAGTATTTCCTTAATTACTTTCCGATTTCGTTTACCACTTGCAATTTTATGAAAATATCTTGTGTTAGCATCCGAAAGTTTGATATGTTTTGTTTTAGCTCTTTGTTTCCAATATGTTTTATGGAACTTTAGGATGCATTCTTTTTTGTTCAGCAATCTAAGATATTTCTTTTGGATAGCGCTTGGTTCGGGAGAGTTTAAGATTTTTCTTTGGAGCTCCAACAATTGCTCTTCGATCTCTTTCAATTGCTCAAAAGTGTTTTTTAGTGTATGCTTATTCCACCTTTTTGCATGTTGTTTAAAGAGTTGTGTTTTCTTCATTAATTGGAACTTATTCGAGCCTTGGAATTGCACTCTCCAAGCTTGTTTAACCACATTTCTTAAGTCTTTTCTATACATCCACATTTTTTCTACTTTAAAAGGTTGTGCTTTGATTGTTTCCTCATTGCTTAATTCCACTGTCACTTTACAGTGGTCTGAGCTAGTGAAGGCATGGTTTCTGGCGCTAATATTTGGGAACCATTTTATGATGGTGTTACTTACTAGAGCTTTATCTAATTTCTCATAAATGTTGTCGATTTCAGTTTTATTCTTTCTCCAAGTAAAGGCATTGCCAGTAGCCGAAATGTCTTCTAGGAGGCAGTCATTTTTGAAATTTAGTAACCTCTTGAATCTCCCAGGCTCAAGATATGAGGAAACAATCAAAGCACAACCTCTTTGTATTTCATTAAGGTCCCCGATCATAAGGATTGGGAGGTTTACATTTTGTAGCGTTACCGTCAGATGGTTCCAAAACTCCTCTTTGTCACCGGCGTTTGTTGGAGCATAGGTAAAACAGATTGCTAGCACACATTTAGTGACTAAATGGTAGTATTTTAAGATAACATACCTTGGTTCTTGCGCAATAACAATAATTTCTTCATTGATAAGTTGGTGCGCTTTCCAGAGGATGGTGATACCTCCTGCATGACCCGAGGCAGGAGACCATACAACATTATCAAATCCCGCTCGTCTCCAGACTTGATCACTTGGAAGTGAATCCGTTTTTGTTTTCGCTATTGCCATAATTTATACTCTTTGAATCTTGCAGAAGGAATCAATTTCTGGCCAGAACGATTTTCTCCCTATCCCTCTACAATTCCAGAATCCTATCTTCATGACGATTTTTAATTTGGTTGGTCCATTCACTCACAACTTCGAGATAGGGTTGAATGAGTTTTATTTGGTTCATCAATCTGGTCTGAGACGCCATAATAATTATGTGTCCTAAACTAGTGATATAATGCGTATTATAAATGTTAAACCTTCCTAGATTAACGCACTCATACCACCATATACATTGTTTCCTATGGTTAACCTTACTCCATATACATTCAAACAACACCGATCTACATAAAAACATTTCTTTTTTGTTAATTCTCTTAAAAAATTGATTATGTCTGTTATAATCTTCTATTGTACCTTTCGACCACATAAGGCTTGAAATTTGATAAGCCCTTAAATGACAACATCGTCCAACTATTCCAGCACCAACCTTTTTTCTTCTGTATGGATCTATTGTTCTGGTGTCTTTATCATACTTACCGACACTCGGCAGCAGCGTCAAAGAACACCGCTGTTGCCATTCTGTTATGATTTTTCCATGTTCTAGTTTTCTACAAGTACTGAAATGAAGTAGATAGAAATTAACACACCCCCATGCACCACAACATGTATTAATTTTCACAATCTTCTCAACACACCAGCATACACAACATGCATAATCCCCCCTGCACTCTAAGTAATTACAACATATGACTTTCTTCTTAGGGCTCTTGAGATGGAAATGCACATTCCTTTTTCTTTCATAAGGGTTATGTAGTCTTGTTCTTATTTTTGCCTTACTCAAGCTCGATATCTTCTTGCCACTATGATCTACTTTTCCATCCTTTCTAATTTTGATGGAGTATTGCTTGTTGTCGTATATGCACCAGTAGCTCCCTCTTCTATCCATGTAGTTTAAAGATTGTAATTGGATTCTAATCCTGCAACAAAGCCGTGTGACCAACGGGTAGTGAAATCTTTCCATATATAACTTAGTCTTGTTAACAAAGCATAATCTAGTCATATTTCTACAGTTACTAGTCCTATAGCTTTTTCTATAAATGGACCAAGTCAGGCGGCACCTGCAAACATAGCAATTAGTCCACAAACTAATAGTATTGTATCCGTTAGTAAGGCTGTTGGTAACCCCAACTTTCCTCTTATCTATATAATTCATAAAACTGCTTTTATCATCACTATTTCTCAGAAAGATCAGCCAAAGCTGCATAAGAATTTCATCATTGAAGCTAGAATCTCTAATAGTAGAAAGAACCAAGGGCTTTTTTTGCAAGCCAGTCATGTTTCTAGATTCATCATTCACATAGTACTGATAGCTCTCATAGAACAAGTTTAGCATTAAATTCATAACATAGCAATAAGCATAAAACCAATTACAGTCACTTTCCTTAGCATATATCATGATATAACCACCTTCTTGCTTGACTAACACAGTCGAAGCAAAGCAAAATAAACAAGGTGGTTTTTTCATCATAACTAAATCAACACAAGACCCCATAAGAGCAAAAAGAAGTCTTGTCCCACATTTCTGTTCCCACCACCCATCTTCCCAACTAAGCGAGAGATTAAACTTAAAAGAGTAGATCTTAGATATGCCTTCATTAGGCCTAGAATAACAAAAAGAGGAAAGTGACAGCATCATGACATTAGTTCTTCATCTTCTTGTTTCCTCCACCTCCCTTCAGGCTAGAGGTTAGTGAATCAAGACCCCCTAGACTGCCTTTGCGCTTAATGGATTCAAAATTGGATTTTGCTTCTTTGATCATGTCCAAGTTTTCCAGCCTTACCACCACAGAGGTGGTGTTGGACAAGGAGTGAAAAGATTCTAAGGGTTGGGAATCCTCCATAGGGACGACCAAACCCATCTCTTGCTCTATGTATTCCTCAATTTCTTCTTGAGAGTATTCCTCATTGTACTCTTCATCATCATCCTGCAAGAGGAACTCATTTACCAGCTCAAGAGCATCTTCAGGTTCATCATCATCCTCTGCAGCATCAGCTTCCAAGGGACAGGCCAACACATCTCCTATTTTGTCCTCATCATTAGGGTTGGTGACAACCTCAGTGTTCTCCAGCTTGACCTCATTGGCTCCAGGTTCAGGGTCAAGCTCACCCACCTCTTTATCAGCATTAACAGAAGGAGCAACAGAGATAATAGAACCTTTAGACCCCTTAGAACCTGAGGAAGAAGATTTTGATTTGTAAATCACTTGGATTCCACTTTTAGGAGTAGGCTCCAAAGGGTAAAGTGGAGCCTTCCCTTTTCAAGCAACTACAGGAGCAGCTTTGCCTACATGTTCCCACTTAGCTTCCTCATCAGAGATATGGATACCACCATCTTTCTTCTTCTTGTTTTTACCCGAGCTAGGTTTGGAGTGTGTGATAGTGACTGGTTGGCCTTTAAAAACACTTAAGGGGCAGGTGGTGAAATAGTGAGAAAATTCCCCATAACATCCACATCCCTTAGGGAAGTCTTCGAACCAAACTCTATATTGTTGCTCCACAACATTTTCATCAGGGACTACTATAACTGTGTCATCAATTGTGGACAAATCCACATTAACACAGAGCCGAGCGTACCTCAGCCTTTGTAATTTTTAAGTATAAACATCCAGCTTGGTAACAGACCCCATATTGTCCCATTCCATTATGGTGCTAAGGACTTCATAACTTAAGTACTCCACAGGGAGCTTAGGTATCCTCACCCAAACATCCAAAATGGATGTGGACTCAAGAGAAGGGTCAAAGTTCGACCTCCAAGGCCTCAAGATTATCAACTGGCCAAATACATGGTATGGCCTGCCTTCCTAGACTTTGTTTCTTTCAAAGGGACCAACAAATCGAAGCTCAACCCAACCATGAGTCCTAATGTGCACATAAAAGTCACCTTTGATCTGCCAGTCAACCCTTAACTTCTGCCTTAATCGAGCCACCTCAATGGGGTCACCCAGGACAAAAGCAAACAGTGAGGTTTCCTTAAGATGCATAGTATTTTCTTTTACTCTAGACAGCTGGCCAAGAAAGGCCTTCATGTCAATTTTCTTTTTTGCTTTTTCTTTTCTTGACCCTGAGGGTCCAACCTCATTAGGCATAGCCATTTTGCCACCCTTTAAGGTCCCTTGGACCATGGTAGGCATTTGTTCAACTTGAGCAACAAAAGGATCATGCTCATCTTGTTCTTTAGAAAAATCAGGATAAAAAACGAGTACCTTCTTAAAGGATTTCTTGTGTTTCTTCATTTCATCCTCATGTTTTCCCATGTTCAAGACTCCCGAGCCCCCAACCCGAATAGAAGCAGAGAAGACAGAGATAGATGGATAGTAGGAAGAGGAGAACAAAGCAGGAAGAGAAAGCGTGAGAGAGCAACCTCCCCCGCTCCTCCATTTATAGGCGAACATACCAGAGCGCAAGGAGATAGTACAAATGCATAAATTCAAATTAAAAAAAGTCTATAATAGGGAGTAGAAGATACAACCTGATTACACAACAGTCGCCTCTGCGTTTTCTCTTGGGTCTTTGCCAGGGATGGAGTCCCATCCACCACCTAGCTTGAGCCTTTCTTTCCTCGAGAAGACAGCCCCCGGACATGCCTTCTCTCTTCCCCCTTGTGCCGTCGAAGAACAGTCCCACATAGGACCGTAGGCGTAGCAGCCCCAGCCTTCCCAAAGATCTCCTTTGATATCTAGGAGAATCCATTATTTTAATCCTCTTTCCATACCAGTCATCACCAACGAGGCGAAACTGATGCATTTTAGCCACCTCCATAGGCGAACTCGAGTACCCTTCTGACGACTTGTCTCGAATGAGACGATTGGATATTCGGGGCCAACGACCCCCAATTGACTCGATTTGGGTATTGATATCATGCTTTGGTGTGGAATAAACTAGAATTTGGGTAAGAATTGTCTCAAAGAGTATCCAGATTTTGGATTTAGGGTTTGTAGAAAGGGAGCAAAGGGGTTGATTTCGGCTCGAGGGAGAGAGTCTTCGGGTTTTCGGGGTTTTATTTATGCGCGCAAGGTCACATTTAAGTTCAAATAAGAACATTATTATAGTGTGAACGGTGAACAATTTATATTCATGATTTTGAGTTATATATGCATGATTTTGTATGACTATATTCATAATTTTGAGTTGCATATTCATCATGTTGACTTACTCGCTTTTTATGAATATACAACATAAAAATATGATTATATAACTCTATAAACATGATAAAGAGATGTAATATGAAAAAAGTTTTAAAAATATAATAATATAAAAATATGAATATGCGACTTATAAACATGAATATAATGTCAGTATGGAAAGAATGAATATGCAAATCAAAAATATAAATACAACTATACAAAATCATGAATATGCAACTCAAAATCATGAATACAAACTGTTCACACGTTCATACTATAAGAATGGTTTTAATTGAACTCACCTCAGCAACAAGGTCACTCATAAAATTGAGCATTAAGATCATATCCATTAATTTGGTTTTCTCGGCTTTCATTACAAAAACTATGCATATCAATAGATCCACGAGTTCAATTGTTCTGAATTGACATTCCCTTATTACAAAAACTAACAATGTTAAATTAGAAGCAATGTCAAACCCATTTCTTATTCATTTTCATCCTCTACAAATACAACAAACCCAATGTATCCAGCATGTGCAGGATCCGAGGGTCGAGATGTACGCACCTATATCCCGCGTAAGTCGGGAAGGCGTTTTCATCCTCTATAAATGCACCTCCCATTGTTAGAATTTTAGCCTTGGCCAACTTATGTTCACTCTTCAACTACTAGGCATGGGAAGGCAATCTGGCTCTGGAGCCACCTCTGCTTTCGAGTGCTTGTTATCGAACGGAGTTGACTCGACCTCTAAATGCTTGTCTCCAATTCCCCAAAACTTGGTGCCTTTAACATCATCCTCAACCATCAATCTTGAGAACTCCTGGTGATTGTATTCTAGTGTGGCATTGCCACCAAACTCAACAGGAAGATTGTCAATGTCAAAATGAGACCTCATTATCTCTACACTCTCCTCCTTGTTGGGGTGAACAAATTTCACCTTTTGGCATGTCTTTGTTTCCAAGAAATACTTGATCGCCTAGTTAAATTGAGCAATAAAGCTTATAAATTGCATAATACATTTACTTACTCCAGGGAATTCGTGTAAAATCAATACTTGGACTTGTTTGGTTGAACCTTGAGTTTCATCAGTCAGCAATAAGACTTGATGATGATCGAGTCAATAGTTGGGCGGGCTTGTTTGGTTTAGGTTTGAGTCTTTTGTTTTTCCTAGGGAAGCATTTTTATGTTGATATAGTTGTCACAATAATTCTTATATTTATCCCGATAGTCATTTTAGTTCTCACAATTGTCGACTAGAAAAATACTAAAATTTGGAAACTCAAAGCCGGTACTGACCTTCCAGAATGCCGCGAAAATCCTAGGAGGGTTGTAAAGAATAGCTACACCAAGCCTCTCCGGATAGTGATTTTGTAAGATGTTAATTATCTCTCGGGTGGTTTTCATAGGTGTGGTGGTGCTCAATGACCAACACGAGAAGTCTACCATCCACACCATTTGCCCTTGTCCTTCCGGAAGATTGAGGATGGCGTTCTCTAACATATAGACAAGCTGACGGATATTTCCTTCCGCGGATGTCGAATTCTGATACAAGAAGGGGAACAAAAATGAGTGTCACAACAAATTTACCATCTTCCGGTCTGTTTGGATTGCGCATTATAATGCAGACTTACTTGTTTATGTGGCCTCATGATAAGCACAGGTCTACCCAGGACATCATGAAAGCCTGCCCTAAATAGTTTGCCGGTTTCACTTTCGAATGCAACTTCATTCTAACAAGTAACAATCCAAATAAAAAGATCACATGAAGATTATAGTCAAGGTACAAGTTTGATGAAATTGTGAAAGTTTTAACAAGCAATAATATCTTGTATTTACCCATTGGATTTCATCAGGCTTGTAAGTTGCCCTCCATTTCAAAGTCTCTTCTACCATATTCTTGGCCTTGTCAACATTCCAATTTCTAGCTTCCAAGTACCTCTCAAGGCATGGATCAGTGCAGTATTTTAACCCTCGCCCAGATAATGGTCCTGAGCTCCTTCACCTAATTGAAAAAAAATGAAATAAATAAAAACGAATCATACATAAATATTATGCCTAGGATAAGAATTCAGTTTTATAAACTAATTACATAAATTAGAAAAATAAATAGTTCATAATTATTTGTCATTTGAACATAATATATATGGTCAAAGCACATGCTCTAAGAAAAGAAAAAAAGGAATTGAATTTAAAATTGAAAGCATGACCTATTATTGCAGATCTTAAATCAAATGAATGTTAGATGTAGGAAATCCCAGCAATTGTGCTAAATATATGAATAATTAGATATAAAACAGATCGATTAAATTACCTTGGCATCTCGTTGCAGAGGATCGTTTTCATCTTGATGCCTCCTCCAAAACATTTTCACCGCTAGCTATGAATTCCCAGGTTAGAGAAGGGATCTATAATAAAACTCAGAAAAAGTCAACTCTCATCATCGAATAAATCATACTTGAGCACTATAATCTCAATTAAATAGTCAGCTTAGGACATAAATCAAGCTATATTTAGACAATTGAAGGATAGATGAGTGATGAATATCAATTCTCTTTCACAATCTGAAGAAGCGTCGAAGAAATGGAAAAAAATAAATAAAAGAAACCTGCTATAGATAGATTGAATTTGTTGAGAATCTAATTGACTTCAGAAATGATTAAAACGGGAAGATAAACAGAAGAAACTATTTGAAATAAGTGATTAAAAAAAAAAAAATCTAGAGAGTCACACCTGAGCAGCAGCGAAGCAAACGAGAGACTCTCCACGGAAATTGAGCATGAGTCAATTTTTCAATAAGCATTTCATCTAAAATCAAATTTTATTAACGGAAAATAATGTCTGGAAAAATGGAGTTTTTTTTTATATGCTTATTTACTTTTCGTATCTAATTAATTGATTAAAAAAATCAGATAAGGGACCACGCATTTATGAAGTTAGCTGTAAACTTAATGGAGTTTTTTTTTTTAAAGATAATTCAGTTCGTAGGTGCGAGATTCTAGACTTGGGAGATTTTTGTAGAGAGAGAGGACGATCGAAAAAAATGTTGGAAGGATACTATAAGACAGGATATCAACCAATAGGGGATTTCAGTAGATTTGGTAGCTTGCAGGGACAGGTGGAGGGAGAAAATACGAGTTGTAGACAGCAGCTAGTCACTTAGACAGACGGCTTCCGCTTAGGGTCTTGGTAGCTTGGATTCCTCACGCGGCTTTGGTTTTTCGTTCCTCGTGCTTGCCTTGTGTTTTTTTTTTTGCTTTTGTTTTCGCTTTCGCTTGGTTTCCTTTTGTTTTGTCCTTGCTCTTGCTCCCGTTCTGTTTTACTTTCACTCTTTGTTGGTACGTTTGATGTGGGTTATCGGTCTCTTTGAATCTCTCGGTCGCACTTCCTCAACGTTAAGCCAGGGGTGCCCCAATCTTGACCCCCCAGATACTCTTTGAGGAGTACTAAACTGTGTTAATGTTGTTGTTTTTTAAAGGTTTGTATCCTATATGCACTAACTAATAGAGTTTGGATCATATAAAATACTTACTTATCCTATAAAACTAGCATGACCCGTTCGTGCCATGCACGACAATAATTTAAAAAAAATTATGCAGGAACCGTACTTGTTGATTGAATTTTACATAAATTTATTTGATAAAATAAAATAATTTCCTCAATAAAACTTTCAAGCGAGAATTATTATATTACTTAGAGAATGTAAAAAAATATTGCTTTATTTATAAAAGGATATGCGGTTTAATTTTTCAATGAGACCATCTTATATAATATATATATATATAAAAATATTAAAAAAATGAATAATATTTTCATACTCATTAATTGAATATGATAAGTATTTTCATACTCATGATTTAAATATGGTTCGTAATAGTAATGAATGAGGTAATATTATAACAATAGTTATATAGTGTTTATTAATACAATAGCTAATTGAATTTTTTTAATTGAATATCGTAATTAATAATGATAATTTAGATGATATTACAAAAAATTTAAATGATCATGTAATAATAATATTTAAATAAATATTTAAAGATATCTATGTGGTATAGTTAGATGGACGACACATAAGAGAGAAGGATTTGACTTAGGTAATAATATATTGATATATTGATATTGATGATATGGTAAATTAGTTATAATAATGATCACGTAATAATAATATTTAAAAAATTAAATATTAAAAAAGTATATGATATTAAAAAAATAGAAAAAAACATATAGCCATAAAGATGACAACTATGATAGAAAATTTTGGAAAGATTTAATATACACGTACTAACAATATAGAAAAAAAAAAGTAAAAAGTTATATGCTGTTAAAATATATGGCCATAAAAATGATAAATAGGATAAAAAAAATATGGTAAGTTATATATGTTGTCAAAGATCACGTAGTAATACATATGAAATAGTAGATATTGTTATAGTATATATATTTAAGGGAATTAATGGTAAATTAGTTTTAATAAATGAATATTATTATTACATAAATAAAATAGTAGATATTATTGTAAATACTTAAATAAATGAAGGGTAGAAAAGTAAATGAAAAAAATAAAATGTCTATGTGATATAGTTAAGACGATAAATAGAATAGAAGGATTCAAATTTAATAATAGTATATAGATAAGAGTAAAGGGAGCTATTCGAATGAGAAAATAGATGACACATATTAAGAGTGTGAGTTTATTTTTAAAAAAGGTAAAATTAGAAGGCAGTGACAAGTTTGTAAATGAGCGGAGTCTATACCACTTTTATAAAAGTAAAAAATACCCTTCATTCCTCTCCTGTCTCTCTTCCTCCCTTTCTCTCCTCCTTCTTCGCTGCGTAGTTCCGCCTTTCTCTTCTCTATCGAGATCCTCTCCGGAAACCAGTTCTCCGACGAATTTCACGGATATCGTCGCCTGCGCCCAACTCAACATTATCAACTTGCACGGCAATTGCTTCTCTGATGCCACCCCAGCAACTCATTCTGAATTGATTTGTGGCATTCATTCTGAAGTGTAAAAATGCAGTCAATTGACACGTGGAGTTGTATTTTGAATGTTGCATGCTATTGCCTCTCGCAAGTGTATAGGAGTGTGGTTATGTATATATTTTCCTATATTAGGGAGATAAAATATGTATGAATTTGCCCAAACTATAGAAAATATATTACAATAATGTTATTAGGGATGCTATAATGCCTGATTTTTATTAGAGTAATAATAGTGTGCAACAGCAGGCTGTTACAAGGAAGTTCAGAATCAATTTCCTAGACAAAGTTTAAATACAATAATAAAAAAAATATAGACAGTCTAGAGTTTGCATATACCGTCTACCATAGTTGTGCTCCTCAATGGCACAGCCCGACTGCATCTCCACTTCACCTTCCCCACGGTTACGTGAGAAAAGGCGGCATTGAAGCCGGTGGAAACAAACTCATTGACCTCCAAGGAAATGTTAAGGACTCTTTCCTTGCTCTCAAACTCCAATGTTCGGCGTTGTTCCGAGTCAAGCCTTGAGAAGCTCACCTTCGGTGCCCAAGTCTAGTTGTGATACGATTCTACCCTAAGTAACTCGCAAGATCGAACTCAAACAACGCAAGAATAGTGAAAGAACAGTAAGAACACCAGATCAGTTTACGCGGTTCGAGCAAAGCTCTACATCCGCGGAGCCTCAGTGAGGAGACTCGTCTCAAATTCACTATCAATGATCAAGTTCAAGAGAGGTTACAATCTCACACACAGCAAGGCAAAGAAAGACTCAGAAATCTAAGATACAAAGTAGATCTAAGAAGAAGAAGAAAGATCTAGGGTTTCGGCCCCCTGGAAGGCTACTCAAGCTTCAAGATGAAGCTTCAGAAGAACGCCACTGCAGATCTAAACGAGCTTGGATCGAAGCCTTCAACCTCGATCTCGATCTCCACCGCCTGGCTCACCGGAGAACAGATTCCTCCGACATCTCTCTCTCTCTCTTTCTCTTTCCTTCTCTCTCTTTCTCTTAGAACTCTCTCGAAGCGCCGCTGGAAGCTAGGGTTGTGAATGAGCTCGCGAGCGAGCTAACGCTCCCTTTAATATTCGGGAGACGATCTTGGTCCAAAGATCGTCTCCGCTTTCGGTTTTGGGCCACACACAAGTTGGGCCCAATTCAATATTCGGGAGACGATCTTGGTCCAAAGAACAAAGCCCATTAGCAAGCTCGAACCGGTTAAGTCTCCGAACCGGTAAATCGGGGTGACTTTGTTGGATCCGGTTCACTAATAAACCAACCTTGAACCACGAATCTGAACCCGGTTCCTGAACCTATATTTTCTCTACCATTTAACTAAGTGTGTATGCCTTACCATATCTCTATGTCACTTATACTTACATATGTGACTTATATACATATATTATTCCTAACATATGCCCTCTTAAGTCACGTATGGAAGCTAAGAAGAACTATCAAATTGATTTGTGGATTTAAGACAAGTTTCCCTTCTTCATTGACTCAATGCCACATCTCATGTAACATCATCGATGTGGAGTTCCTTCCTGCAAAAGACAAATTTGTTAGTGGGAACAATTTTGGTCCCAAAGTCAGCAGCATTGGTTTCACCAGGTATTTTCCTCACGGTTATTTCCTAGTCCTCCACTTTTTGCCTTATGTAATGGTATCGGACATCAATGTGTTTGGTTTTTTCATGGTAGACAGGGTCCTTGCAAAGGTACAAGGCACTCTGGCTATCCATATAAAGTGTAGGCAAGTAAGACTTGCCCTCTATTTCTTGTAAGATGCCTCTTAACCAAGTAGCTTCTTTCGAAGCCTCAGTAGCTGCTATATACTCAGCCTCAGTTGAGGAGAGTGCAACTATAGACTGCTGTTGGGATTTCCAGGAAACACAGTTTCCTGCCCAACAGTAGAAGTATGCAGTTGTTGATTTTCTGTTGTCCTTGTTGCTAGCAAAGTTCGAGTCCACATAACCACATAGAGTGGTCCTCGGACTATGCTCAGCATACACTAACCCCGTATTAACAGTCCCTTTTACATATTTGAGCAGGTATTTCATACCTGCCCAGTGTTTCTCTCCAAGATTGCTCATATATCTACTTAATACACTGGCAAATGCTAAATCAGGCCTAGTGCAAATCATAGAGTACATGATTGATCCTACAGCTACATCATAAGGAACATCTTCCATTTTCTTCTTGTGTTCCAGGGTGGTAGGACAATCTCTTTTACTTAACTCCAAGTGCCCTCCTAAAGGTATTGGAGAAGGCTTTGCATTCTTCATGGCAAACCTGTCAACAATTTTCAGCAGGTAGTCATTCTGAGACAAATAGATAGTTTTCTTAGCACGATTTCTTATTATATTCACACCAAGGATTTTCTTAGCATTTCCTAAGTCTTTCATGTCAAAGTGTTTTTGCAAATCATGTTTGACTCCTGTTATAACAACTCTAGAGTTACAGATTAACAAGATGTCATCAACATACAATAACACATACAAAGGAGACTTAGTTTTGACACCCTTAAAGTATAGGCAAGTGTCATAGCTACTTCTAGAGAATCCAAGTGATATCATGCAAGACACAAACTTCCTATTCCATTGTCTAGGTGACTGTTTTAAGCCATATATGGATTTCTTAAGCATGCAAGCATAATCAGGATGAATTTTATCTATAAAACCCTTAGGTTGTCTCATGTATATAGTTTCATCCAGATCACCATGAAGGAAGGCAGTCTTAACATCCATCTGTTCTAATTCCCAATCATAAACTGCAGTCATAGCAAGTAACAAGCGCATGGTTTTGTATTTCACAACAGGTGCAAAGATATCATTATAGTCAACACCTTCCTTTTGAGTGAAACCTTTAGCTACCAGCCTAGCCTTAAACCTAGGAGGATCAGTTTTACTAATTCCTTCCTTAATCTTGTATATCCACTTGCAGTCTATAAACCTAGCTTTTTCAGGTTTGGGAACTAAGACCCAGGTTTTGTTAACTATCATAGACTGTATCTCTTCATGCATAGCTTTTATCCATTCATTTGCTTCTTTACACCTAACAGCTTGCTCATAGGTCTCAGGTGTAAAATTTTTAATCATCTCAGAAACAATGAAAGCAAATTCAACAATTTTGTCAAAGGACTCTAACAAATTCACCTCAAACCTTCTGTTTGGGATTCTAATCCTAGGCTCCCTATCCCTAGTCAACTGGTAATCTGCAAGTTCATGCTCAGGCATGAGAGCTTGCCCAGAGACAGAGGAGTCGTGGGAGATAGAAGGAGAAGAATCAAAAGAAGGAGATGGGGAAGGAGAGGAAGAATTAGAAACAGAAACAGAGTTAGAGTTAGAGTCACTTATCTGTCCCCCTCCAAATTGGTGAGTTTGATTTCCTTGACTTCCTTGGTCTTGATCATCTTGATCTTGACTATTTTGTTCTTGAATTTCATTTGCATTGTTCTGATTTGCTTCAATTTCCTCTTCATTGACGATTTGGTGTAAAGAGGTATTTGAAGCTGAAGAGTAGCCTATGTCAAACTCCTCATCATCATAGTTTGGGAGTTGTTCTTCTTGGAAGAAGTTCCCAGAAGGATGAGATAATGGTGTTACATCTTCAGTCTCTTCAGGTGAGGTTTATGTGGACTCATCAGTCAGTTTGGATTTAAACTAGAAATCTTTTTCATTAAATGTGACAGACCTGGAAGTTATAACTTTATAGCCTCCAGGTTGTATAAGCAAGAGTTTATAACCCTTTACCCCCGGGGGGTAGCCTAGCATAACACCTTTTAGGCCCCTAGGTTGCAACTTGCCTTGTGAGACTTGAGCAAGGGTTGTGCACCCAAAGGGCCTAAGGTGAGCTAGGCTAGGTTTCTTACCTGTCCACATCTCCTGTGGGGTTTTAAAACCTATCACAGAAGATGGGGACCTGTTGATCAGATAGGCTGCAGTTGTCACTGCTTCACCCCATAATGAACTCTTCATCCCAGCACTGAACAACATGCATCTTGCTTTTTCTAGTAATGTTCTATTCATCCTCTCTGCTGTACCATTCTGTTGTGGTGTTCCAGGGACAGTCAAGTGTCTCTTAATACCCTGTTCTCTGCAAAACTCATCAAACAAATTATTGCAGAATTCAAGTCCATTGTCAGTCTTTAGGCATTTTAGTTTCAGATCAATCTGTGATTCAACCATGTTTTTCCAATTCTTGAAGTTTATAAAAGCTTCATCTTTGGATTTTAGTAGATATATCCATACCTTCCTCGAATAGTGATCTATAAGTGACAAAAAGTATCTTCTGCCACCTATAGTGTTCACTTGTGCAGGTCCCCATAAGTCAGAATGAACATATTCAAGGGGTTTGGAAGCAGTGTATGAAGATCTACCAAAAGAATGTGCAGTTTTCTTTCCTAACACACAGGTTTCACAGAAATCTAACTTGCAAGGATTCACATTAATCATAGCATGTTTATGCAAGTGCATGAGACCCTTGCTGCCTATATGACCTAACCTAGAATGCCAGAGTTTTGTATGTTCTTTATTATCAATATTATTTATTCCCTTGGAGACATTGAGTTTAGGAGAACCTATGACATGATAAAGACCTCCCTTTTTAATGCTCCTAATAAGAATTGTTCCATTTCTGATAACATCCCTTATTCCATTTTGGGTTATAATTTGACAATGTAGATCATCAAATACAGATTCTGACAATAGGTTTCTTCTTAAGTTTGGAACCCACCTAACCTTTTGTAAGATCCTAATTTTCCCATCATGCATCCTCATAGGTACATTTCCTATACCTTTAATTTGTAATGTTGTATGATCTCCTAACATGACAATGCCATCATCACACATAGATAGAGAATCAAAAACATTTCTATCAGGTGTAGCATGCATTGTACAACCAGAGTCAAGAATCCATTCATGCTCAGACATAGAAGATGCAACAGCAAGCAATTCATGAGAATATACAGGAGAATCATAATAGGATTCAAACACATTTGAAGCACCATTATTTTCATTTGATTTATTTCTCTCATCCTTTTTCTTTTTAGTACAGTTATTTGAATAGTGACCTACTATACCACAGTAATAGCACTTGACCTTAGACATATCTTTCTTGTCATTTGTGCTAGACTCTCCCTGTTTATAATTTTTCTTCTTATTTTTCTTGAATTTTCCTTTTCCCTTTGCCATCATAACTTCATTTTTATTCTCAGTTTTATCAGAAGCTTTAGAGCTTCCACCTTTCATCTTAAAGACCTTTAAGGATTCATTTTTCTGAATCATAAACTCAGACATCCTAGCTGCAGTCATGCCATCACGACCAAACTGACATACATCTTTCAAGACATCAAACTGAACGGGTAAGGCATTCATAAGAAGCATAAACTGGTGAGTATCTTTAATTTTGTCATCACATCTCTCTAGATCTTGGGTTATCCTAAGAAACCTATCAAGATTCTCCTCAATAGTTTGCCCTAAGTCCATTTTAAAGCTAAACAGTTTAGACAGGAGGGAGATGAGACAAGGCAGAGATTTAGAGAGATACTTAGCATCCAAAGCATCCCAGAGAGGTTTAGGTTCAGTAATACTCACAACCTGCCTAGCTACCTCATCGGATAGTCTAAGCATAATCTCTGCATGTGCCAAATCTTTGGCTTGTTTCTTTTGAAACTCTGTAGCAGTCGCATCCCACACATCTGCCACTGCATGCCATAGTTTTTCCTTAGTGAGGACAGCCTTCATCTTCACTTTCCACATGGCATAGTCTGAATGCCCATCGTAGGGCTTGATTCTATAAGCATCTCCCATGATTGTACCTGTACAATCAAGACGTTAGCACTTCTTTTGGAAGACCTAATCAGAATATCAAAGATCTGTATTATATCAATAACAAGATCAACAACAATCAAGATCCAAAGTAAGATCCTAGACTTCTAATGTAGGAATCGACAGTGGGAAGCAATTGACACAAGTCAAAGCCCTTCTATCAAGATTCCCCTGTCCCTCTAGTACTTCCTTTCCCAGAGGTCCAGTGACTTAGAAGACTCAAAGATTCAAGCAAAAACACACAATAGAAAGAGAAATTCCTAGACTCTTCTACTGTAGGGCCTGCAAGGGGTTGCACCGGAACAATCCGTTACCCCAGTTTACAAGAAACCCCGCTTAAGCTTGACTCTCAACAACAAACAACAAATCCAAGCAAAACACAACAGCGAAAGCAAGATCTAAAGTAGAAAACAAAACCTAATGGCTCTGATACCACTTTGATACGATTCTACCCTAAGTAACTTGCAAGATTGAACTCAAACAAAGCAAGAATAGTGAAAGAACAGTAAGAACACCAGATCTGTTTACGCGGTTCGAGCAAAGCTCTACATCCGCGGAGCCTCAGTGAGGAGACTCGTCTCAAATTCACTATCAATGATCAAGTTCAAGAGAGGTTACAATCTCACACACAGCAAGGCAAAGAAAGACTCAGAAATCTAAGATACAAAGTAGATCTAAGAAGAAGAAGAAAGATCTAGGGTTTCGGCCCCCTGGAAGGCTACTCAAGCTTCAAGATGAAGCTTCAGAAGAACGCCACTGCAGATCTAAACGAGCTTGGATCGAAGCCTTCAACCTCGATCTCGATCTCCACCGCCTGGCTCACCGGAGAACAGATTCCTCCGACATCTCTCTCTCTCTCTTTCTCTTTCCTTCTCTCTTTTTCTCTTAGAACTCTCTTGAAGCGCCGCTGGAGCTAGGGTTGCGAATGAGCTCGCGAGCGAGCTAACGTGCCTTTATATAGAAGCTCCCAATCGAAACGCTGCGTTTCACTTAACGCGTCTTAGGAGATCTCGAGCTTCAGTTTTGGGCCACCGACTTCTTGTTGGGCCTATTTCATATTCGGGAGACGATCTCGGTCCAAAGGACAAAGCCCACTAGCAAGCCTCGATCGGGTTAAGTCTCCAAACCGGTGAACCGGGGTGACTTTAGCTCGATCCGGTTCACTAACAAACCGACCTTGAACCGTGAATCTGAACCCGGTTCCTGAACCTATATTTTCTCTACCATTTAACTATGTGTGTATGCCTTACCATATCTCTATGTCACTTATACTTACATATGTGACTTACATATATTTCCTAACAGATTGAAAGCCTGGAAAACTGGGTTCCAGGTTGACCCGGATCGGCCTCAACACCATTGTAGCTAAAAAAAGGTCTCCTTCCACTTTCACTAATGTGATCGAGTCAAGATCAGAGGGACTTCTGGTGGTTGGAATGAGTATTGCAAGACATATGATGAGAGTTAAAAACAACACTGTCGCCGCCCCTATCCAAATAGGCATTCTGGCCCCGTTGTCGATGTTCTCCCGTGCCAGTATATAATTGTGTAAAAGGATCTTGCCTTCTATTGAATTACGATAAGGTATATATATACAAAAGATTTTTGACCCAAGCGATCTTATCTTTCTTAGGCTACAAGATAAGAATTAACAAAGATATTAAAAAGATATTACAAAGATATTTTATATCCTTATACCCCCCCCCCACACACACAAGCTCATGGTGGATTGCAAACATGAAGCTTGGACCGTAATTGTAAAAAGCGAGCAGTACCAATAGCTTTGGTAAATATGTCAGCGGTTTGATCATGAGCCCTGACATGTCGAACAATAAGAGAAACCATCTTCAACTTGCTCACGGACAAAATAGTAGTCAATCTTGATATGTTTTGAGCGCTGATGAAAGACGGGATTTGCAGACATATAAGTAGCACTTAAATTGTCACATAGAATAATAGGGGGCCGGTGCAAGGGAGCTTGTAACTCATACAGAAGCTGTTGTATCCAAATCAAATCAGTAGAAGTAAATGCAATAGCTCTGTATTCAGCCTATGTACTAGACTTAGCTACTACATGTTGCTTCTTTGAAGACCAACTGATCAGATTACCACCATAATAAATGGCAAAACCATGCTGAAAGCGACAGTCATCTCCATCAGAAGCCCAACCGGCATCACAATAAGCCACCAATCGATCATCAGTAGGTGGCCGAATTATCAAGCCATGCGTAAGAGAGCCTTTCAGATAACGCAAAATGCGTTTAACAACAAACCAATGAGACTCAGTGGGTTCATGCATATACTGACAGACTATTAACTGCATATGAAATCTCGAGACGAGTAATAGTAGCATACTATAAGGCACCAACAATACTGCAATAAAGAGACGGGTCAGCTAAAGGATCACCTGAGTGTTGCAGACGAGAAGCCGGTTCAACAGGAGACGAAATCGGCTTAGCATCACCCAATTTGCTACGACTCCTTACGTTGTTCGACTAAACTCCTTGTGGTTGAGAGAAAGCGAGCAGCACCTGCTCGCCTTCAGCTGATCATAGACCACCCTTTGGTTCTTCCCTCTCCTTACAGTCGAGCTCATCTGTTGGGAAAGAATGAAACAATCATGGTGCCGAATAACTTCAAGCCCGAGGAAGTAATGTAGCCCGCCAAGATCACGTAGAGTAAAAGTGCGATTCAAGAGCCGAATGAACTGATCAATCTCGGTGGCAGCCGAACCAGTTACAAGGAGATCATCAACATAGATCAGAATGTATAGCACATATTGTCCTTTCTGTCGAACAAAGAGCGACGTATCAGAACGACAGGATCGAAAGCCATGAAGAAGTAGGAACTGTCGGAGCTTAGTAAACCAGGCCCGAGGTGCCTGTTTAAGACCATATAGAGCTTTCCGAAGCAAGCAGACATGATTAGGCCTATTACTGTCAACAAATCTTGGAGGTTGAGCCATATAAACCTGTTCTGAAAGATCTCCGTTGAGAAAGGCATTATTAATGTCAACTTGCCGAATAGGCCAAGATTGTTGCAGTGCAATAGATAACACAATTCGAATAGTGGTAGGTTTAATAACAGGTCTAAAGGTGTCAAAATAATCAATACTCTCCTCCTCTTGATTATAGCCTTTTGCAACCAATCTTGCTTTGTAACGCTCAATGGAGCCATCAGCTTTCCGTTTTATCCTGTACACCCACTTACAACCAACAATGTTAGTATTACAAGGACGCGGGACAATTTTCCAAGTCCCATTACGTAAAAGGGCATCATATTCATTTTGCATAGCATTCTTCCATTCAGGTAATTTGGATGCTTGACTGAAGGTTTTGGGTTCAGAATATGAATCAGAGAAGGCGGGTAAGGGGTGTTTGGTGGATGAAAAAATTTTCGGCTTAAGGCTGTTTGTTTTAGAACGAGTGACCATTTGATGAGTTGTGGTGTCAACAGGGCAAAAATATGAAGGAACAGAAGGAGAAGGAGTAGGAGAAACCATACATGTGTCTGTAGAGAAAGCCGGTGCAGAAACACCATCCAAAGGCCGAATTGATGAACTGTCAATATGATCGGGATTCGGTGTTTGATGGGTTGGGGACGGCACCAGAGGCTGCATGGTTGAAATCGGGGACGTGGGATTGAGAGGCGCGGGATTGGGAGGAGGTGTGGGCGTAGGGCATGGCAGCGCAGGCGAGGGACTCGGCAATGCTGTTGCGGTTGTAGGCGATGGTGGTGCCGAAGGTGAGGGAAAAATTAAGGGTGATGAGGCAAGCTTGAGAAGAGAGGCCGGTGGTTCAGACAATGTGGTGGGTAAAGTTTCCGGATTTTGAGCATGAATAGCATATGGAAAAGAAGTCTCATAAAAAACGACATGGCGAGCAATGTAGACACGATTAGTAGGGACATTCAGACAGAGATAGCCTTTGTGTTTTGAACTATAACCAATGAAAATACAAGGAGAGAAACGAAACTCAAGTTTATTGGATGTGTAGGGGCGCAAAAAGGGATAACAAAAGCAACCAAATGTTTTGAGAAATTTGTAATCAGGCACTTTGTTGTACAGAACTTCGAATGGTGATTTGAAATTGAGAATAGAAGTTAAAGTGCGATTATGCAAATAGACTGCAGTGTGGAAAGCATGTTCCCAAAATAAGGTAGGTAATTTTGCATGGGAAAGAAGAGTTAACCCTTTTTCAACAATTGTGCGATGACGACGTTCTGCCGCACCGTTTTGAGATTGAGTGTGTGGACAGGAAACACGATGCGACTGAAGGAACTGAGAAACGTTCCTGTATTCTCCCCCCAATCAAATTGAAATTGTTTGATTTTAGTGGAGAATTGAGTTTCAACCATGGATTTAAAAAGCTGGAAAGTGGATAAAACTTATGACTTCTAAGACAAGAAATAGATCCATACAAACTTAGTGCAACCATCAACAAATATTAAGAAATAAATATTGCCATTGAACGAAGTCACAGGAGCAGGGCCCCAAACATCCGAATAAACTAACTCAAAAGGTGATAAACAGGAAGAATGACTACTAGGAAGAGAAAGTCGATGACTTTTCCCTAACTGACATGACTCACAAACTGATTTTAAATTGTTCAAAGAAACAGGTAATTGAAACCTAGAAACTAAACGACGAAAGACTGACTCATGTGGATGACCAAATCGCTCATGCCAAATTTGAAGAGTTGTCTTCTCTCCAATGTAAGCTCGAGGTGGTTGTGACGGGGGTGGCCGAGGATTGATCAGATTGTACAGTCCATTCTCAACGGTTCCTTTGAGGAGTGTTCGCCCCTGCTTGTCCTTTACAAAACAACAAGTAGGATAAAAGATCATATAAGCATCATTATCTCTCAATAATTGAGAAACACAAAGGAGATTTTTCTTAATTTGAGGGACAAAAAGAATATTATGAAGTTGAACAGGTTTAGGATATGCAGGTAATGAAGTGGTGCCCAAATGCGTAATAGGAAGAGACATATCGTTGCCTACTTGTAAACCGTCATTGCCAGTGTAATCAGAATGCACAGAAAGATTACCGAAATCTGAAGTGACATGATTGGTGGAACTAGAATCAAAACACCGATTTGGATCAATGAGAGCCGAGGGTTGCTGACCTAAAAAGTATGTCTGGCGGGGCGGTGCCGGTGCGGGAACAAACTGCTGCTGAGTAGAATTTGGATTGGAATAATATGATTGAGCAGTATTGTCATTATTGGAGGAGTTGCCATACCCACGGCCTCGACGACCGCCGCGACCGCCTCGTCTACCTCCGCGTCCGCCGCCACGATTGTTGTAGTTGGGATTCGTGGGCGGAAACTCGGATATATTTGCTCGTTGCCAACAGTTTATAGCCTCATGTCCAGGAGTAGCACAGATCTGACATGTCGGACGAGAAGATGACGCCGAATCAAAATTCGATGACGAGCTGTTGTTTGATCTAGAGTCACGCGTGTTGCGACTGTCAGTGTTAACCGGTAGTACAGCATCAAAACTCGGTTGTAAATGCGACGAAATCAGTTCTTCCTCGCGCAGGAGAAGGCCGAACAGTTCATCAGAAGAGATCGGAGTCTTTTGCATATTGTAAGACGTTAGAAACGTCGAATAAAACGAGTCAAGACCATTGAGAATGTATTCGATAAAATCAGAATCAGAAACCTCATAGCCGCATTCCGCAAGAGCATCAGAAAAGCTCCGCTTTTTCTCAACATACTCCATAATAGTAAGTGTACCTTTCTTCAGATTCTACATCTGATGCTTGAGATGCATAGATCGAGCATGAGTCTGAGCAAAAAACATGCGCTCAAGTATCCCCATGCTTCGGATGTAGTTTTCGCCCTAGCAACATGCGCCAAGAGCGGAGTAGAAAGAGTAGAACGGATCCACAGTAAGATAAAACGATCCTTCTGAGTCTAATCGTTGAAGGCTGGATTGGGAACAAGCGGATCCTCGGAACCAGCAACGACGGGCATGGTGGCCGGTGGAGCACTCCCGGGTGTAAGAAAACCATCAACGTTGTATGCTTCGAGAGAAGACTTAATCGTGTGGCGCCAAAGCGTGTAGTTGTTTCGATCAAGCTTGACATTAAGTTGAGGGAATTGTAGAGTGATATTGGGCGAACCAACGGCCACCATGAGAAGGTTGCCTGACTGTTTGCCGTCTTTGGAGGCTGGAACCACAAGGCCATCGGCGGTTGTTTTATCACCGTCAGACATCTTAGGGTTTTTGTGAGAGCGAAAGTTTGGATCGTGAAAAGGCTGATACCATATAATTGTGTAAAAGGATCTTGCCTTCTATTGAATTATCATAAGGTATATATATACAAAAGATCTTTGACCCAAGCGATCTTATCTTTCTTGGGCTACAAGATAAAAATAACAAAGATATTAAAAATATATTACAAAGATATTTTATATCCTAATACAGTACAAGAGCGCCTATTTGGATAGGGGCGGCGGCAGTGTTGTTGTTAACTCTCATCACATGTATGGAAATCCTAATTCCCGCCACCAGAAGGCCCTATGATCCCAAATTGATGCTTGACTCGATCCCAGCAGCAGCTGCTGCTGCTGAACAACAACAACAAAAACAACAACAACAACAATTCAATTCAATTCAAGTATATCAAGCATTAATCCAACAGAATTGAAATTAGCACAAAATTCCAGTACAAACTCTACAGAATAGACACTTTTGAGCACATATTTGTAGGAATTGTAGCACAAAAAACCAATCATGTCTCCAGAGCCAACCCACAGCATAACAAGTAACCTAGCAAACACAAGTTCAGCCAAGTCAACTCAATTTAATTTTTCAATTACAGGACATGTAGCATCAACAACGACAATTTTCAATTCAATTCATTCAACAGATTCTATGAGGCATTATTGCACCTTCAAATTATGTAGAAATCCAAGAACATACCACCTAAAACTTAGCAGCAAAATCCATCATCCAATTTAGTACAGAGAGGATAGAAGAACAAATCCAAAATTCCATCGATCACACAATCAACCATTCAGTAGAGAGAAGAACAAACCTGCACTTACAATTACTGTTATAATTTGCGTAAGCAGAGAAAATCAAGAGAGAATAGAGAAAGGGAGGAGAAGGTGCATAGCACAAGAATGGGCAATTCTCCATTCAGTGGGTGTCAGAGTCCGTTACAAACATGCTTTTGTATGCAAATGCAAGGACGAGCAAAATGACGTGGCCATAGGCCAGTGAGTAAAACACTGCGTATTTGAGCAACACTAAAACGCTAGCATAAACAAAAATTTACAGAATCTAACATAATATAACATAGAGCAATATTGTTAACGGCCCCCCTCAAACTGGAGTTGGATGATGCTTGATATCCATGCCCAGTTTGATGAGAAGCTCCTTATGATGGGTGGATGGTAGGATCTTCATGAGAACATCGGCCAATTGATTTGTAGTCGGTAGATAAGTCAACTGTAAAAGTCCATCCATCACCTTTTCTCTCGTGAAGTGGCAATCGATCTCCAGATGTTTCGTGCGCTCGTGGAACACTGGATTTTGAGAGATATGAATAGCCGAACGATTATCACAATGTAGTGTGATAGATTGGATGTTTACTTCTCCAAGTTCTTGAAGCAAGTGAACCAACCAAGTGATTTCAGTTGCTGCCTGTGAAAGAGCTCTATACTCTGCCTCAGAAGAACTGCGAGAAACAGTGGCATGTTTCTTTGATTTCCAAGCAATAGGATTGCTTCCATGTAGCACCACATAACCAGTCACTGATATGCGTGTGGTTGGACAGCCTGCCCAATCAGAATCCGAGAAAGCTTGTAGTTTAATGCTATTGCCAGGTTGAAAACACTGGCCAAAATGTGTTGTTCCCTTAACATAGCACAAGAGGTGGGTTAAAGCATCCATGTGAGATGCCACAGGCTTCTGCAAATATTGACTCAGTATTTGGACAACAAAGGAAAGATCTGGTCTGGTGTTAGTGAGATAATTCAACTTGCCAACCAGACTTCTGTATACGGTTGGATCAGGGAGAATGTCACCTTGTCCGGGATCACCAAGTTTGATATGAAATGGGAGAGGAGTTGCTCTAGAATGTAAATGATGAACATTGCCATCATCAAGTAACTCTCGGGCCAACTTAGACTGATTTAGAATTAGTGAATTTGCTTGATGTTGTACTTCAATGCCAAGGAAGTAATTCAATTCCCCTAGATCTTTTATGCTGAACAGATTGTCCAATGCTTGTTTGAGCTTCTGAATCATAGATGAATCTGAACCTGTAACTAGAATGTCATCAACATAGATGGCGATGATAGTCATGTGTGAACCTTGTTGATGGAGAAATAAGGAAGAGTCATACTTAGATTGAACAAAATTCAGATTCACCGGTGTAGAAGTTAATTTGTGAAACCACTGTCTCGATGCTTGTTTGAGACCATATAGACTTTTCTTGAGCAAACAAACTTTGTTATCATGATTGTCAATTCCATCTGGCATTTTCATATAGACTTCCTCCATGAGATCACCATGCAAAAAAGCATTGTTTACATCAAGTTGAAAAATCTTCCATCTTCGATTTAATGCTAATGAAATCAGTACTCTAATTGTTGTCATTCGAACCAATGGAGAAAAAGTTTCTTCAAAGTCTAAACCTTGTTGTTGGGTGTACCCTTTGGGTACAAGACGAGCCTTGTATCTCTCTATGCTCCCATCTGCCTTAAGTTTGATTTTGTACACCCATTTACAACCAAGTGCTCTCTTACTTGCAGGGAGATCTACAACAATCCATGTTTTGTTAGCAGTTAATGCTTCTAGTTCTCTTTTCATGGCTTAAACCCAGTTTGGATCAGTAGAGGCTTGTTTATATGTTTTGGGTTCAAAGAGGGTGGGACATAAAGGACTAGAGAAAGTGTAAGGAGCAAAGAAGGATGCAGAAAAACCATCCTTGAGAGGAAACTTAGATACTACATCAGCAAAATTGACAACATAATCATTAAGATAAGAGCGTGGCTTGTGTGTTCTTTTTTGACCTTCGAAGTATTGGTGGGGAAAGATCAGTAGGAGAGGGAATGGGGTCAGATGTAGGTGAAGGTGGTGATGGTACAACAAGTGTGGTGGTGAAGTTGTGTGGTGATGAAGAGGAAGGAGTGGGAGTAGGTGATGTAATTACATCATCTAAAGAGGAAGGAAGATAATGTAAGGGATCTAGGGAAGGAACATCTTTATCAGTTGGTGTGGTGAAATGTTTTGTGGAGGGAAAGAAGATTGGATCATGTAGGTTGGTGGCGTTTGGGAGAGGAAAGGAAGAGGAGAGTTTAATGTTTGGAAAATGAAGGGGGAAAACTAGTTCATGAAATTGTATGTCTCTGGTAACTTGAACCTGTTGAGATGTGATTTCTAAGACTTTATACCATTTTGTGTTTGGCAAATAGCCCAAAAATATACAAGGAATGCTGCGTGGCTCAAACTTTCCCCTGGTTTTTTTGAGAGTGGAGATGTAACAAAGACACCCAAAGGGTCTTAAATGATCATAGGTAGGTTGTTTTCCATGAAGCTTATCATATGGTGTGGAAAATTCAATGTTGGACACGGGAAAACAATTGATCAAGTAGGTATAAGTTAGAATGCATTCTCCCCAACAAGAGTCTGGAAGATTAGACTGAAATAAGAGAGCTCTGGCTATCTCAAGGAGATGCTTGTGTTTGCGTTCGACTACACCATTTTGTTGTGGTGTGTCGACACAAGACGTTTGATATGAAATCACATGGTTAGAAAAGAAGGTTTAAGCATCTTTGCTACAAAATTCACCACCATTATCTGACCTAACGGTTTTGACAGTGCAAGAAAATTGTTTCTCAACAAGAGCAATGAATTGTTTGAGAATTGAAAAGGCTTCACTCTTGTGAGTTAATAAATTCATCCAAGTAGTTCTTGTGTAATCATCCACTACACTAAGAAAATAGCTAAAACCATTATAAGTTTTCACTTTGTATGGCCCCCATATACCAATATGAATGAGTTGAAAGGCACGATCAGTTTGAATTTTGCTGGTGGGGAAAGAAGCTCTTTGTTGTCTGGCTTTGGGACATATAGTACACAACTGATGTTGTTTAGAAGAAGTAGAGTTTTTATAAAAAAGGAAAACGATACATGGATTCAAAAGGGACATGCCCAAGTCTCAAGTGAAATAACTCAAGTGACACAGCACTATGACTTTGAACAAAAGGCAAACTGTTGCTAGTTTTATTACATGTTGTAGACTCAAAACTGACTATCTCCTTGCCTGAATGATCTGAGGATAGGTTGGAAAGATAAAGACCCCTTGAAACTCTACCAAGAACTTGAGGCGTGCTCATTGAATGGCCTTGAATAAGACATTCAGTAGGAGCGAAAAGGACATTAGTGTGTAGATCAATGGCAAGCTGATGCACAGACATAAGATTGAAGGTAAACTCTGGAACATGTAGAACATTCTTAAGAGTAATAGATGGTGTTAACTGAATTGTTCCTATGTTACAAATTGTGGCTTTTTCGTTGTTTGGCAAGGTAATGAAATTGGAATCACTATATGGTTCATGGGATGAAAACAAGTGTAAGTGAGGGCATATATGATGGGTGGTTCCACTGTCAATGACCCAAACATGAGAATGACCATAAATTGAGAAACAGAAGGATGTACCTGCCAACATGCAAGACTTGTTGGTTCCTGCGGAAGAGCCTCTAGATTGCTACTGATCCAGCAAAGCCATAGCATGTCATATTGCCCTTTAGTGAACATCACACCTTTGTCTGTATTGTGTTGTTTCTCCTCACCAACAGAAGCATTTCCCGCGAACTTCTTCTCTCTATCCTTTGGATATCCATTAACTTTAAAGCATCGAATCAATGAATGTCCAACCACTTTGCAATGGTCACAATAATAATTAACTTTCTTCATCCCAATGGTATTGATGTTTCCTCTACTAGATTGTCCAGATGATCCATTGTGACTATTGTTTGTGGAACACTGCTGGTTAGGCTTTGGATTGAAATTCTTGTTATGAGACTGACCAGAATTCGTAGAGTTCTGCTTTGGTTTTGGGAAAACACTCAAGGCAGTTGAGTCAGTCAAACTGGACTGGAGCGATTTGTTAAACCCCTTTGCTTCTCTTCTTCTAGTACCATTTGATATACCTCCCCTATAGAAGGAATTGGTTTCATCATCAAAATTTTTGCTCGGACTGATGCAAGCGATTCGTTCAAACCCACCAGAAATTGTAAGATCTGTTGATTGAGTATCATTTGTGGTGTATGGTTGAGAGATCCACACTTTCCACACTTAGGCATCTCGGAGCGAACCAAGCTCGGTTGCCCAAATTGCTGAAGCAAATCGGACCAGCTTTCCGCTGCGGTGTTGCAATAGAGAAGTGTTTCTGCGATGTCCTTCTCCACTGAGTGCAGGAGCCAAGCAATCACCATACTATTGCACCGATTCCACTGTATCTCAAGGATTGAGCCATCGTCTAGTTTCTTGCAATCTCTGGTGACACAGACAAGTTTGTTTTTCGCCATTAGAGAGACTTCGACTGCGCGCCGCCATGGATGATAATTGTCGTCGTTCAGCAGTTGAGTAGCCAGGGCATAGTTAGGATGTTCGGAATGATGTAGATACAACCAGTGGTTTGGATCGTAAATCCCTAATTCCGCACCACCAAACGCCTTCATACTGAGCTCCAATTTCTGCTTTCCAAGCTTCGATTTCTCGTCATCAGACATGATGAAGATTGAGAACAGAACAAGGACAAAAAACGAGATGGATCGAGAGGAAGGATCAGCGCTCTGATACCATGTTATAATTTGCGTGAGCAGAGAAAATCAAGAGAGAATAGAGAAAGGGAGGAGAAGGTGCATAGCGCAAGAATGGGCAATTCTCCATTCAGTGGGTGTCAAAATCCGTTACAAACATGCTTTTGTATGCAAATGCAAGGACGAGCAAAATGACATGGCCATAGGCCAGGTAGTAAAACGCTGCATATTTGAGCAACACTAAAACGCTAGCATAAAGAGAAATTTACAGACTTTGACATACTATAACATAGAGCAATATTTTTAACAGTTACCGGAGGAAATCCAAGTCGATGTGTCGGATCAGATCATTGGGGTCGGAGCCGCACGAATCGGATATGGGCTCGAACGATGCAAACACTTAGGACGGCTCGCAACAACAGCGTCACGGAGAGAGATGCAGTGGGCTCCTGGTGCAGCAATGATGAGAATGGTTGACGCGAGATTCGGTGGATGACGTCGGCGAGTGCGGTGGAGTGTTGGGTAGTGTTGGTCCGGCAGTGGTGCTGAGGGTAGAGAAATTTATTTTTATTTTTTTGCGCGAATAACATGTTATCGTAGCGGAAGGCCGGAAGATGGATATACAATTCCTTGATTCGGCTGAAAGATGACGAGATCCAGAGAGACTGTCTTCAGATCCGCCTCGTATGCGAAGAACGGATAGCGCGAGCCGGTTTTCATGTGGAAACTCTAGATTTGGGAGATGTAATCGGAGAGATCCTGGTGGAACGTGCCGGCCGAGGGCGGATACGAAGTCGCCATGATGGCAAGCGAGTGCGCGGTGGTGACGGCGATCTACTTGTCGAGACCTAGGGCTATGAGCATGGCGTGAACGATCTGCATAGCAGGGAGGAGGTTTTGGGACTGAGCGGTGTCGTTGAAGGAGAGGATCTCGTTGCAGACAATGACGGTGGTGATCTTGGTGGTGGAAAGGAAGGATTTGACGTTTTCATTGATCCAGAGAGGAGAAGAAAGGGCAGGAGAACGAGAAGAACAAGGAAAGGGAAAGAAGAAGAGAAAGAGTTTTTTTCATTTTTTCGGAACGTCAGCTAATAAGGCCATGTTTGTCAAAAGTAGTGGTAACGGATAGCTGTAGATGTAATACTAACTGTAGTGGTTGACAGAGCAGTTGAAAGTAGATGCTTAAAAAAAATAAAGCAGCTGGTCATATGAAGCATGACATAGCCTACAATGCCATTGGTCTATACTTTTATGAAAGGCTAATACGAGGCGCCCATGTCAGATTTTACGGACGCCCATAATTTTTTTGTCGGTCACCTTAACTGACGCGCATGTAGTCGGTCGAGGTGACCAATTAGTAATTTTTTTTAAAACCACACGCTATCTGCAATTAGTAATTGCAAATAGCGTGTGGGGCCCACTATATAGTCGGTCGAGATGACCGACTATATTTAATTATTTCTTTAAAAACACGCTATCTATCCGACAAGAGCAACGACTCTTTCGGCCCCAAAGAGCCAATGACTCTTTCATTGAGGGCTTATATATAGCTCTCAATCCCCATTCTCTTTACTTCAAACAAGGAAAAAAAAGTTTTAAATTTTTTTTCAAATTGAGAGTAAAAAAAAGAGCGTGAAAATGAAAGGTTGGTCTTTCGGTTTAGAAAAATCTACGAGTAAAAGGCGTTCAAAAACTTCACCTAGGTCATCGTCGCAAATAGATTTGAATCAAGGGGTGAACATTGAGGTCGTAGAAGCTGATGTTGAGCAAGAGGAGGTACCGATTCAACCAACGGCTCCAAATGCGTTTGAGTTTGACTTCACAAATCAGGGAGCCACGCCATCTAGCGGGGGATTGATTTAGGTATGTAAATTAGTAGTTTATGTTTTGAATCATCAAGATTAGTCGGATCATATATTATAATAATATGTTAGAATTATCTTAATTTTATTTGTTAGTATGTTATTTTAATTTATTATTCCTTTACGTTATTAGAATTTTCTTACTTTGATGTCATAGTATTTTTATTTAAAAAGTAATTATAGTATTTAATACATTATATATGATGTGGTCACACATTATTCATGTAGATACACTTATGAACGGTCTCCGATATTTGGAGTGGTGTATGTCAGGGGGTACAAACCCCCAACTACCACACGAGTTTACCGCATCACCATTTTCACCTAACCCGAATATTCCGCCCACCCAATGCACAACTCCCAACTATCAGAATTTGCGAGGTCCTCCACTTCCCAACACACTCCACACAACACCAACCTTACCCCTACTAGGAATCTGTATACTAAATTCTATAATGTTTTCACTCCCTGGACTGACATACAGACTCACCCACAAGGTGTACATGAATCCAAGATGCAATTTCATTTACTCCCTTGAATCCTTTTTCCAAGATGAGAATCAGGTCGAGACTTCTTATTCCCGACCTCCACCATCCCAACCTTATTTCCAAGCTGAGATTCATGTCGGGACTTCTTATTCCCAACCTCCACCATCCCAAACCTTATTTCCAACAGACCTCAAACGATTATTCCCAACCTCCACCATCCCAACCTTATTTCCATGATGAACCATCTATGACTCAAGCCGAGTCTTCCTATTCACAACCTCCACCGGGTCCTCCCAACACCCAAGATGAATATGGTGACGGACCAATCGATACTAGTTTATTGGTTAGTTATGACACGCATATAGCGAAGGTCATATGGGAAGATCAAACGATAAGAACGTTTAATTAATTACATTATATTTATGCATAATTAATTATACTGAATAATTTTGGTAATAATGTTTTAGCACACTAAACTCTTGAGAGTGCGTAAGCGAGGGACCCTTAAGAAATGGGACGATAAGTTGACCACAAATGCTGAATGGGTCACTTTGGTTCACCGTAGCGGATTAATGCGCCTACAACAATGGAGGTTCAATGAAACAGATGAAGCATTGATGGAGGCTTTTGTCGAAAGGTGGCATTCAAAAACGAACAGTTTTCATTTTCCTTGGGGAGATATATCAATCACCCTCCATGATGTGCACTACATTTTGGGTCTACTGCTGAACGGGATTAAGGCTGCATTGACGTACTCCAATGCACAATTAATGCAGTTTATCAATGATGCATACAACGTAAGTCCTAATGAAATGAAGAGATTAGTAAACAAAGGCTCCATCAACATCAAACGTTGCAAGACCATGCTATTTAACATGATAGCTAATGGAGGAGACACAAGGTTGATAGCGGATATGTTTTACACGTGAGTGATGATACCCTGTATTTTTTAAATTGCTTATCCGATTTTATTTGTGTCTAACATATTATTCCCTGTTCTGTAGAACTTTATTTGGACGTACTTTCCAAGACTCAGAGGTTACCTTAATCACGACATCACACGATTGCCTAGGGAGAACTTCATAGCTGATCTTGGTCGAAACAAGAATACTAACTCATCTTAGACAGGATAAAAGTTCAAGATGTAAGTAACATCAAATTTAACTAACATATTTATAGATTATATAACATAGAATTTAACTAGCGTTTTCATATATTCTGTAACATGAAAAAGCAATGCATTTATATGTAGGTCAATTGGATGCCATGGCGGGATTTTATCAACTTTTCCACTGGTGATCTTAGTTTGTCAAGGTATAGGGGTACCTTGACGTGTCTCCACATCAAGGAGGCATAACATCATGAGAGGTTGGCTAGTCAATATGGATGGCACCAGTCAATCCCCGAGTTAGACGTTATCAAGCCAATCAGTTTCTTACGATCAAAAAAATTGACGGATGTGCATGTGAAGTATGATGTGCAATACTCAGTTGATGATGATCGTTAGAAAGATCGGTGGAACTCGTTAGTGCCTATGGAGGAAATTGCACCGCATATCTACTATATGGATGTCGAGTACGTGCAATGGCATATGAGACACACACATCCTTTTATGTTGCACACGTCCTCCGTTGAATTGGCAAACAACCCCCCGATGGTGCAACTCGAGGTGGATATTTATGCGATACATGTATGATGACACTTGATTGATTGTCTCATTTTACTAAAAAAACTTCGAATTGTAAAATAACAAATTTGTGTTTGTTTGACAGCGCATGGCATTGACGAAAGCGCTCGCAAGAGAACTAGAAGATCATAGGAATCTTGAAGTGGCCGATATGGCTCGCCGATTACACGCCATATGGTTTGGAGAGAGGCCTCCACCACCGATCCCGCCACGTGTAAGTGGTCGCCGTAGCCGCTCCCCCACCTTCCAAGCCGCACGCCACAACGATGTAAGACACTATATGTAGTTTAATTTGTTGTATTTGTAGTTGGACATGTGTAATGGTTACTTATCTTTTTTGTATTTTGGGTTTAATTTAGTTGGACATATGGTTTTGTTACTTATATTTGTAGGTTAATTTCCCATAAACTTTCTTTGTTGGTAATTAAACTAAACCATACAAACGTAAACAAAATAAATCATTCTCATTAAAACGATAATATTACAATATTCATATGATAATATTACAATACCCCCCTCTCACATTCCATAAGGACGAGGCAAATCTTCTTCAATCCGATACTAATCGAACGTACATAATAATAATGATATCGAGCATGATATTTGCTCACTGAAGGATGATGACACTCCCTCCACATTCTTGCGGGGGGCATCGAAGAGTCATCGTGTAATGTAGCCTACAATATTAAACAAAACACGCAATTATTAAGTGTCCTAAATAAAATACAATAATAAATCAATATTGCGAATATGACTTAAGGGAACGTAGTGGTTCCCAAGAAAAGCAATACATGCAACCTTGTCCCAAAGAGGCCTCTGAACGCCCCTGTCTCCTATGATCGGGAAACATGTGTGTGAAGTACCACGTCCCAATGTGATCAGTGCACACTGAAATCTAGTAGCAAATACAACGCCCATCGAAACTCCATTGGACAATACGGGTGCAACAAGTTGACGTTATGGATCAATTGATCAACCTGAGTGAAGCAACAATGCTCCATCCTCGAATATATTGCGCGGTCGGTCCTCAGCTCCTGGACAAACTCCCGTCACATATGCAGCCATCCATCATTCGCATTCCACCCCATCTGAGAAGCGAGTGACCTATATCCACAATGACCGTCTCTTGGAACATCATGTGCATCGGCGATGTATGCCATCATGAAAGGGGGTACATGAGGTATGATATCTAATCCTCCAAAGTCGCTAGTGAGAGGGGGGCCTTGGGTGGAATAAACCCCATTCCCGACATGGGAGAGAAAACCAGGTCGTCATCTTCCTCAGTCTCAACATCTTTCTCTTGTTCATCAACTTCTGGTATCGAGGTAAATGCTTGTCCTGGCATAGAACAAGTGCCTTTCACAACCTTTTTGCGCTGGGGAGATTGTTGTTGTAGATGCTCCAACCTAGTGAACCCTCTTGGCTGAACCTTAGATTTCTTCCTAGGTCTTCCCCTCTACTTCTTACAATCGGGTTCCTCCAATTTGTTGGTATCCTTGCACTTAGCATAACCGTGGATCACCTCATGTTGCACGTGTTTGGGCATCGTGCCTGCATTTTAGTCTTCTATCATCTTCACCCATTCAACATCGTCATCTTCTAAGCAATCATCCTCGGGATCTGTCGTCGGAAGGCCTTCCCATACCAATTGATTCCATAAAGGATGGATCATTGAAAGCTCAATAGGCTAATTGTTGGACTTGGTGAGGGCACGGGAGCCCACCGGCAGTTGTCCACCACTGATCGTCGCATATTGGACTATATCTACTTTCTGGCTTGAGAGGGGCCATGATATGATCGAAAAAATGACCTATACAACTGTTGGATACCATCGTTGGGAAGAGAGAGAATATCGTTCGGAGCGGTTCGGCCATGTGATGGATCGCAAGTGGAATAGTGGTGCGAGCCATCTCCATCTGCCCACGTACGGTCATAATCTGGATTCTGATCGCGTTGTGTATCTTCCTCACTATAGTACTGAACCCTCCAACAGATGATCCCAAGTAATCCTTCAGCGTGAAGTGTTGTGACTCGACCCTACAAATATTTGGAAATTAAAACTCAATTTTTTAAATCGAAATGAGAGGCAAAAGTAACTTATTTTACCTATTTGTGGTTCTCGTAAAAAGGTTGAAGCGGTGGTCGGTGAATGCCCTCACAATCCGATCGCGCCAAGGGGTGAGCCAGGTGTTCTGAAGATATGTAAATAAAATTGGGTTCACGGCTTCTTTCACCAATTGGAGTCGCGTCTTGTACTCCCACACGGTCGTCGAACAAAATAGCTCCCACGCTTTGTTCGCAAAAAAAAACCACCGACTTATCCGAGAATCCATGTCCCAACGCGTATGCCCTACAGTTGCATTGGATGTGCACCCAACAAAGCATATGTTTAGCTTTGGGAAATAAGAGATCGACAACATTCACCTCAACCATATCCCGATCAGTCAATATGGCTTTTGGCTCTCTTCCAACCAGCTTATACACCTCTCGCAATTGGAGTAATATCCATTCGTAGTGGTCTTGAATCTCCTTTGTCATAAACTCAGAAGCCATACAGAAAGTCTTCCTGGTGCATGTAAATCCAACCATTTCGCACAAAGGCATGTTGTACCTACAATGTCAATTAATATGTGTACTTCAATCTACTACTCCATCATAGGTAATAAAAAGACTTACATGTTTGTTTTGTATGTCGAGTCCATGACAACGACATAATGGAAAACCTTCAGCAACTACATCGACTTAGGATGGGCAAAGAAGATGTCTAGTACCTTGTTTCTACCCTTCGTAGTTCGATATTGACATAGTATTGATTAGACTCTAAGAAATGAATCGCAAATTCGTTTACCCCCCTTCCGTTCATCTCCTTTCTAAACACTTCGTATCAAAAATCATACAACTGCTTCATTGATGTGGTCATATCTGGATACTTTTCCCTTAGGAATGTCATGGACTACCTAGGTTCTATATTTGCCAAAGCCATATTTCTTACGTCAATCCTTTGAGCCTCAGTCAGTCGGCCGCAAACGAATAACCCTCTAGACTAGTGGAAAGGTCATGATTGTGGTTACCGCATTCCACCCTTCTTAAGTGCCACTTCTTGGTCTTTTTGTCCCTCCAACCTATCAACTCGAACGGGCAACCATTCTTTCTAGTACGAGGACGAGGTTTAAGCTTATCATCGACCCCTATATTCTTAACCATTTTACGCGGTATGCCCTTTTTCCCCGCTTTCTACTCACCGCCTAAGACACATCCCAAACTGATCTTTGTCAGCCATGAGTTTTTGGTGGTGAGTACAATGTTCAACCCCCTCCCTATCTCACGGGCCCACTTTATACTAGGTTCTCGTTCCTCCCACTCACAATTATTTTCAAAATAACTAGAAAAATCTGGAAATTAAATAACCTATAATAATAAAAAACTAATTAGAATTTTTTTATCTTAATTTCTAAACTTAATAAAATGACATTTACATACCTGATTTGATTCTAGATTATAAACAACGTCGTAATTGTGCTCATTTGAAACCTCATCTCCTCCATCATCGTCATCAATGTACTCCTCGTTTAAATCAAATGGAATCGGTGGTTTTAACCCTCCCACCATCAACGACTACGTCAAAGTATGAAATATTTAGGAAATAATATCGAATCATATGAATTTAACAGAAAAAACTTAACAAATTGCTAGAAAAATAAGTAATTAACTTACATTAAATTTTGCAATCAAATAATTTGTCGTTTCGATAAAATTTTGAAAGTGAATTTTTATATAGAAGAATGAAATGGATTTTTGGATGTCAAAATGAGTTTGGGTATGGGTTTATATAGAAAATGAAATCTACCCGTTTGGAAATAATTCCAACGGGTGGATAGTCGGTCACCTCAACCGACAACATGGTCCTTTTCAAGGCCCCAGCACATCGGTTGAGGTGACTGACTAGGGCGCTCGTTAGCCCTATCATGGGCGCTTCGATCAGGCGTTATGAAAAGAAAAGGTAGGTAGTTGTAGTACTAGGTGAAGACTCAGTAGCAGATTTTTTGAATGGGAATTAATAGAAATGTATATCCCTTTGTCCTCTTTACCAATCAAAGTTGGCCTCCTCATCAAAGAGTCCTGAAAATAACAATGAGAGAGAGTAAAAATCACATTAACACCAGTTTGTTTTGTGAGTTTGTTCACAAACAAAAGATTAAAGCAAAATTTTGAAACAATAAGAATATTTTCAAGAGAAATTTCTTCAAACAAGGAAGCAGAACCAAGACTAGTAATGGATGCTTTATCACCAATTGGCATGGTTATAGACAGACAGAGGTGCAGAAACAGACTTTGCAGATGTCAACAAGTCAAAACTAGAAGCTATATGATCTGTAGCTCCACTATCTAATATCCAAGAATGCTGATGCTTGGAAGAAAGAAGGCAAGAGGCATTACTTGCTAGAAATGCTTGAGAAGTAGAAGAATTATCAACAGACTGTTAGTTGAGCAAAGACATGAGTTGCTTGAATTGATCTTGAGTGATTGTAGTAGAACTTTCTACTGTATCTTTGGTAGAAGAATTAGGAAGCATTGTTCGCATTCTTGTCATGCAATTTCCAACTTGCCATGATTAGGAGGGTAACCATGCAATTTCCAACATTGATCTTGAGTGTGATTAGGATGCTTGCAAAAATCACAAAAGTATTGCTTCTTTGAAGCTGAATTGGAATTACTAAGCTTGGAAGAATCATTAGATTTGGAGTTAAAAGCATTATTCTTGGAAGAATTGTAAAATTTGACATTACGATTTGCACCCGAAGCAGAATTCTCAACATCAGCAGAAGAAGGAGAGCTAAAAGGCCTCCAAGACTCTTCTTGGAGCACAAGTAAACAACAGAAAGAGATGGTGGAGGTTACATCATAAGAACATTACCTCAAACTACAGAAAAAGCATCCCCAATCGTATCAAGAATTGCATGACCTGTTGGTTTTCAATGATACTTCTAGCAATAGAATTCGTCCACAAGCATAGACTTTGGACTCAATTAGAAGGAGATACTCATCCAATACACGGCTTGCATTCAGTAAAATATGCAGTAATAGATAAATTGCCTTGAACTAAAGAAGCCAAATCACGCTGAATCTGATACAAATTTATGCGATCAATTTTGCTAAACCTAGATTACAATTCAAGCCATACTTGCCTGGAAGAACGACAATAGAGGATCAATTTGGCAATGTATTTACTTACAAATTTAAATAACCAAGATAAAACCATATTGTCGCAACGATCCCAAAGATCATTTTGAGACAAATCAGAGGAAGGTCGCGAACATGTACCAATAACGAATCCAAGCTTATTTTTTGCAAGAAGTGAGACATCAACCAATCTTTTCCATGGAGCGTAGTTGCAATCGTCAAGAAGACTTGTCGACAACACGTAGCTAGGATGATCACAATGATGCAAGTACATCTCATCCATGGAGGTAGAATCACGATCTCGTTCGAAAAACGACCCCAAAGATTAGTCGGATCGTGATTTGGTGAAGAATTGAGAGGAGGAAACTCGCAATTAGTTGTGGAAGTCATGATCAGAGGGAAGAATTAGATTGAATCAAAGGATTTCAACCTATCTGATACCATGTTACAGATTGTAACTTAGAGAATTGAGAAGAGGGAAAATTTGTATTTTCATTATTGTAAATCAGTTGTTCAAATACAGAGCATCTAATATATATATACATTTCCAATACAAGACCCTTTTATTTGACCTAATTACAAGAAAGAGCTACTATACTCAACATTGATTTGTCTAGCTATCAACTTCATCAATATCTTGATTTATCATATTTGTCTAATATATCAAATTTTTACTTAAATCTATTTTATGCATAACAAACAATCTTAAAGATTTTTTTATAAATTACATATTTTTTTATTACGAGATTATATACAAGTGTTTTAAATTGTATATTAATGTCATAATAATGTATAATCTTCAATAAAATTACTCGTGAGTATCATGGGGATTCAACTAGTTCTTATTAAAAGAATGACATATGATCATTTTCAAGGATTTTATGCATACTCCACAAATCATTACAATTTAAACCAAATAAGTAGAACTTAAATATTTAAAATGTATTATAAGTTCTACTTATAATACATTTAAATATGTGTTACAAGTTAGATCAAAGAAATAGAATCGAAAGAGTAGTAAAACTGATAATCAAACACAAATTTTATCTATTTTTTTAAGAGGTCACTTATCCAAAAGCTTGCTCCTTTTCCCTCTCTCTAATGAATATGTGAATGCGCAAAGTAGAGAGCAGATATAGAAAAACACAAGGATAACAAATCAATGAATTATAAGGTGAAGGCAATAATGAGACTGTGGATGGAATGAGCTCCAGTAGAGTTGTAAAAAAAAACGCTATAGGTGGAGTTGGAGAGATTTCAATCGTTAAATAAAACATCAATGGTTGAGATTAGATTTCCCTCTCACCAAATCTAATTCTGATTTTTTTCTTTTTAATTATTTTTTCTAGGGTTCACTATATTACTATAGGGTTTTAGAACTTCACTCATAGAGTTTCTAAACAACTCTACCGAATAAATGAGGTTTATTCCAAAACATGACGGAAATGGAAATTTTTCATTTGAATTTAATGCATGATTGATTCCATGGCAAATGCAAGCGGATGGTGAGGAGTGAGGACGTGACGTTGAGGTAAGCGCTACAGAGGTGGCGCAAGGGAGAGGGAGGCCGATCGATGTTAGATATATGCGGCGGTGGCGGTTGGAGGCGAAATCTCATTGAGAGATCTGGGTATGAGGTCGGGTGACATCGCAAGGGCGGGATGGACAGTCGGCGACATCACGGGGACGACGATGCAAGGGTGAGGGAGACCAGTCAACATCCGAGGCGCTGGGTGCGACGGTGGTGGCTGGGCAACCTAGGGTTTCTTCCAAAGGAAGAAGAAGAAGGGCAAAAAATAATATTTGGAAAACTAGGGATGATGGAGTGAAAAATTAAAAAGTTAGGGTTTCATAAAAAAAATTGGTTATGGACCCTTTAATAAATTAGGTAGATTTTATGTTTACACTAGGGCTTTATGCATAAAACAAAATTTTTTAAACTAGGGATGATGCTTGCATAGTATGCCTCCAAATAAATTACCCGTTCAGGAAAAAAATATCCTTATATCGGATAAGCTTGCTTAACACCATACTTCGATTTGATAATAAACCGATCATTAAGTTGTAATAAAGTATGGAAGATATGAACTTTGTTGAGTTGAATCATTCATAAATCTATCGGTAGGTTGTTCACTAATTATTCTTGTGTACTCAACAAATGTTTTTCACAATCTTTGAATTGCTTAGTTTATGATTATCAACCATGTCATTAAAACATCTACTTAAATTTTAATAATTTAAATTAGATTCCGCTTCATAAGCATAAAACAAATATCTAGTAACCAAACAATAAGGCTTTATGTGCCGACACGAAAACAACTCACAATTTATAATTTAAAACTAGAAGATAAGTATTAAAATTAAATCAAGGAAGCAAACAAGAAATTATGAAAGCGTGGAGCAGGTAGTAAATTTTACAATTCCATTATCCTATTCAATCCTCTTTCTCACAACCAACAAATAAATACTGTTCACATACCAGATTTCCTAAATCCCGATAAACTCGAACTGAACAATCACAAAATCAGAGAGATGACATTAATGGAGGTGAACGGAGAAGAAGATCCAGAAGATATCATCTCGAATCTGAATCTCAAAACACGAAGCAACCTCTCGTCCTCGTTCAGGCTTAAGAAATCGCGAAGCTCGGTGCTATTCACCGATTCAATCCCCTTCGAATCGGGCCGATTCACCGCCTACGAGCGGCTGTCGGAATCGATGAGGCTCAGCGACGAGCCGGAATCGGCGATGGAGAGGCTGAAGGCGAGGAATAATAAGCCGCAGAAGAAGAGCGCCGCCTGGGGGTTTATTTCGAAGGTTTTCTCGTTCCGGAAGTCCGGCGACGGAGACGGCGGTGGTGTGGGCGGAGTCGGCGGAGATCGGGCGGAGAAGAAGAAGAAGCGGAAATTCGGATCGAGTTGGTTGCCGGATCCGAATCGGCGGTGGCCGGTTCAAGGGTGGGGGTGACGTGGAGGTCAATCGTTATACACGTGACGGCGCGTGAGTTGAAATTCAAGACTCAAATGTGGAATTGAAAGCTCTTGCTTGCAATTTGTAAATTGCTTTGTTGGTCTTCGTTGTCTTGTGTATGTAGTAGACATTTGAATCAAATAAATTATGCATGGTGATAATAATGATTATAATTTTTTTTTCTTATAATTGATGAGTATAGTATAAGTTCAAATACATGGCGCTTGAATTAGGTTAGTGAGACTTTAATTGACGTGTAATCTTTATAAATCACAAATGATGTGGACGATTAATCAACTAAACACTCCATTATAATTACCATAATTGTACATTAATAATGAAGATATGATGTATCATAGTAATAGTCATTTTGCAGCCTACATTTACGTAAAATTTTGATCTTGATAGTATGCTATTACCAATCGGATTGTGTGTCAATATCACAATCCCATGTATATGTGCTTTCATAAGCGAATTTGAAGGAATTTTAGATGTTTACCAGTCATATTACATGTCAATATCAAAATCACCATAAAATTGTGCATATATCATTAATAATAGTGCCACGTGTCTCTAGAGATATATAGCAGAGTTGCTCATCTATTATGATTTCTTCAATATGTTTTACTTTTATATCAACTAGTTGACCCCGTCGTGCCATGCACGACTATGACTCGATATTTTTTAGATGTACTATAAAAAAAAGATATTAATAAATAAAAATATAGTATAAAATTTAATGTAAATAATTTGTTGCCCGTAATATGTATACAAATTATTTTGTTTTTTAAAATCAAATAAAAAAATTAAATTTAGGTTATTAATTTTAAAATTTGAAAAATGTAGTAAGAAGATATTTCACATATAAAATCAAATGTTATTATAAAAATTATGAATTCAATCATACAAATATACTCTTTTATAATTTTCAATTCGTTATTTAATTGAAAAGTTGGAAAGAATATATATTGATATGGCTTGATATAGTGGTTGTACATAAATTGCCTAAAATTCTTCTTGATTTTGTTATAAATTGCCATATATAATCATTGTAGTTTTTTATTTGAATTATTTATTATTTATTAATTATAGTTAAATATGACATGTTAATGATATGGCAGAATATAATATGCCGTGGTATATGACGTGTAAAAAAATATAATGACATGGCTTAAGGAAAATGTGACATGTGGCAAAATCCAAGGTGACGTATTATCGAAACGACACGTGAAAAAAGCTGAGGTGATGCAACGTGGAGGCTCCAAACCTTATTGCTTTTATATATATATATATATAGTATATTGTTGTTGTTGCCTTGTTTTTTGCCCTGGGATGTTGGCCCTTGATCACGGCCCAATATGTACTGAGCCTTACTCCACTGCCTGCTCTGATCATCCCTGACTGAATACAGTTTCAACTACCAACGGAGCCATTGGGCCCAGGCCCATTAAAAAAACTACACCAAGTTACTACTTTCTTCTACCGTTACTATTCCATGCCTCACCACAAGTCATTTGAAAAAAAACTTCAAAACACGTGACTAAAAATCCACTGTTTCTATACCTTTATTACTTTTCACATGTCTTTTTCAACAAAAATTTCGTTAAGAAATAGAAGTTAGCTTAGGTGTAAACGGTCTGTTCCATGTCTATCAGGTTTGGGATTCAACTTCAGTTGATGTAAATAAAAAATTATTTGGAAGACTCGCCCGTTAAACCAAGTGCGTAATCTGAGACTAACTGGACATAACCAAGACGAAACTCTAGGGAACCAGTAAGCAACCTAAAAAAAATCGTTAAGAAGATTACCGAAATTTTTTTGTTAAGAATATTGTTTTCATAAACTAATATCCTAAACTAAAAAAAGTGAATATAAATGAAAAATGACGTTTTTAAAGTTTAAACTCAAAAAAATCTCTATAAATAAATTTAAATAAAATTTAATTAAAAAATATTTCAAGGTCATAAAATCTTTACTTTTTTGGTCATTGCCACCCTAGTTCAGCGGAGAGCTTTGCTCCATCAAACGCTTACGTGTGGAGTTCAAGTCTTGCAAGGGCCCTTTTATTTTTGGGTGGGGTCTGCTCTCCCAACAAGCTCATTTCTCCTCCACTGAGAATCGAACACTCGACCTCAGAAATAAAATCTGTACTTTATTGGATGTACGCAACACCCAATTTAGAAACTCCACATATAAAAAAAAACCTACAACCTCAACTAACCAGTATGATAACTCTATATGTTAATTTCTAGGTTTAAAAATCTCTCAATTCCTACCTACAAGGCTACAACCAGGCCCACCACCATTCGCCCAATCGTATCATCCTTCGTATTAGACTCTGGTAAGTATACCTACCTTTCCCTGGCTTATCTAACCCTGGTTAGTTTCTCTCCCACTCACTAGATATCTTATTTTACGAAAAAAAATATAAATATTACTATAAAATTAAACATGCACAAGTACTAAAAAAATAATAATTCGAAAACTACTCCTGACCAGAACATAATAATAAAAGAATAATTTTTACCCAAAAATAAGAATAATAAGTTGATGTCTTTACTAACCAAGTTGGCCCCACCAGCGAGCTCAACGCCTGTCTATACGCCCCGTACCAAACCGAACCCCTGCCCAAGCTGCCCGTTAGCCTCTTGTAGTGCTCTCGCTGAAAAGTCACGGGCAGCGGGCAGACTCTCCCAGTAAACCCCCCACACACCGCTCACCATTCTCTCTCTCTTTCTAGCTCTCTTTTTCCTCCGATAAAATCCCCCCGATCGCTCCATTTTAGTCCCTACGATCGCGATCCAACGGTCCAAAATGAGTGGAGCCTTTGTCGCCTGTTCTTCGAGCTTTTAGAGCCCGGAAACTCCAGATCTGCGCTCTATTCTGCCTCGGAAAGCTTCCCTCTGGTATGATTACTTTCACTCTACCGGCTTTCTCCATTGAATTCGTCTTCGTTTGTTAGAATTCTCAGCCTTAAATCATGACGAACGCTAGTTAGCTCTTTTTCCGACGAATTCTCTCGTTTTCTACCTCTCTTCGCTGGAAATTTACTTAACGAGATACTCAACGGTACCGTCCTTGTTGAAGTGGCGTTGAAAGTTGTTAAAAATCTAAAAAAGCAGTTTTCAGGCAAAATAAAGCACAGAATCTTGCAAACTTTTTCTTTGTGTTTATGTATTTTGGTATTTAAAGCTGAGAGAGAAGAATTGTTCTTCTTTGTGCAGGTGGTGGTTTTTCCATTTGGAAGAGGCGATTCAATTTGTTCGGTTTAAGGCGTACGGATAGCTATGGAGGTTAACAGTGTAGCTGACTCTGTCGTAACGGACAGCCTGACTCTAACGTGCGCCAGGGATGTCATAGCGGCCATGCTTGTTTCCGCTCTGCTCAAAACCTTCTCCGGTGGGGTAAGTTTCAAATTCATCTCGAATTTACTTTTTTGAAACTATTTTCTAAAAAAAAAAAGTTTTACACATTTTTTATTTTTTTCCACTTCCAAAAACATATTTTCCTTGCAACAAAAAAAAAACACGCAGCTATTAGATGAAAAAAATCAATTTTCGTGCCATAAAAGCTGTAAATTTCACTTTAAAGATTTAAATTTGAGTTTATCTAGTATAGAGGTCAAATAAGAAATATTTTTCTTATTTGTGCGGTGAAGATCTTTTAATAATTTAAAAAAAGAAGTATACATATCTTGAAAATTTATGGCGAGGAAAAATAAGAAAATACTGTAGTTAACAAGTTCTTAGTTTTTTAATTTAATTAAGAAAAGGTCAATGAAGAAATAATGAAGAAATTTGTTGATGAGGTCATAAAATCATCTCTTGCTAACGTACGCGTGAGCTAATCCAAACTATACAAAAATAAAAATTAATCGGTTTTTTTGGGTAGTATGAGAATTAGTTTGTTTTCTTTCTTGTTTCGACATTTCTGTTGTTTTTTTGTACTCACTTGTGCAGTTGTGCTTGAGATAGAGCAGGGGTGGTTTTATCTCGTACGAATTTTCAAATTTATGCAGTGGGTTTTTGAAAGAGGATTAAATTTTTTGGCAGAAGTCAAATATAATTTTTGGAGTTATAGGAATTATAAATTTTTATAACCTACAAAATTTAAAGTAAAAGAGAAAATCTGAGAATAAACTACAGAAAATGAAGTTGAATGATAACGCGTGAAGGAATATGCCGTGGCATATGTCCCCAATGATGCTCTTAAAATTGGGAAAATCATCATTTTTTCATTCTTTCCTCCACATTTTGCCCTTGTTTTTAGCATTAGACTAGTAAAATTCCCGTGCCATACACGGGTTTTATTTAAGTTTTTTCTAAGTAAATATTTTTTAATTTTCAATTAAATAATTAGATTAAATTTTAAAACTTGAAATTCCTAGATTTTAGAAATAGTAGCATTTTTTATTTTAATTAGTTAAAATATAGTGAGACCTAAATTATTGATAAAAAATAATTTAAAAACACAAAAAATGACACATAGGTAAATTAAATGTAAGGATGACATGTGGCCAAAAGGTCTCTTCTTTAGTATATAGATAGATTAAAAATAATTTAAAAACACAAAAAACGACCCATTTTGACATTTGGGTATTAAAAAAAATTATTTGGACATATGGGTATTAATAAAGATAAATTTGGACATTTGGGTATTAAAAAACCAAAAAACTGCCAATTAAATATTTTTTCATTCAAAAATGCAATTTATGTAGACAAAATCCATTTTGAATCGGATTTTTATATTCCTTTATAATTAATAAGTACTCACATTTCGATTAAAATTTTCAAAATTGAAAATTTGCAATTGAAGTATTTACATTTTGTTAAAAAATAAAAATTGATTTTTTTTAAAGAAGACATGCCCAAGTTTGTTCAGAAGTTAAACAAATAAAATTTCTCGATGAAAATACAATTTACATTAGTTTGTTTCAAAGCGCAATTTAGTTATATTGTCACTATATATGTTCACAACCTATCTAAATTTTAGTAGCGACATGAAACATGTTATTTTCCATTGAAAATAACTTGTACATTTACGGTGACGAGATAACCGAATTACGCTTTAAAGCAAATATAATCAGTGATTCCATCAATAATTTTATTTTTTCAGATTTTTGAGCAAATGTGTGAGCATGTCCTTAATTAAGAGATTTTATTTTAATTTTTTTACTAATATGTGAGTATTTTTTAACGAAATGTAAATGCTTCATTTATAAATTTTCAATTTTGAAATTTTTAAACGAAATGTGAGTACTTATTAATTATAAATGAATATAAAAACCCGATTTAAAATGGATTTTGTATACATAAACTGAATTTTTTAATGAAAAAGTACTTAATTGGCAGTTTTTTGGTTTTTTAATACCCAAATGTCCAAATAAATTTTTATTAATACCCATATGTCCAAATAATTTTTTTTAATACCCAAATGTCAAAAGGTGACCTTTTTTAATACCAATTTGGTATTTCGGCCATTCTTATTTCTTGTTAAGTTTATTTAATGTAGTAGATAGATAGATCTTTTAATTGGTTATGTAGTAGATAGATATCGTACAGATAGGGATATATATTGATTGATTCGATATGATAATGCTTACATACCGGAATTTTTAAAATTTTGGTCAAGATATGCAACTTAGTTTCGGCACAACTAATTAGTCTACTTATTTGTGTTAAACAAAATATTAATATTCTTTTTATTGTGTAAGTATAAGGAGTTTGCACCAAGCGACACCTACAGTCTAGGTAGTGTAGTATTAAATAGCATAAGCTCTTAAAGGTGTATTTTATGCGATAGAATCTCTTCGATATAGAAAGTGAATAAGTGTAATGCAGAAGACACTTCCCGGTAAAGCAAAATGTTCCTAGTGCATTTTGTTGTGCCACTTTCTTTATGGTCTTTTAGAACAATTTAAAGCTTCCATTTTCAGCCGTTGGATTCTTTATGCTATATAGGTCATACAAGAATCTGATTCTTTTCTTTCACGATTATGGGAGATCGAATCTGATTTTGTTCTGAGATTCTCCTCTTTGCCACTTTGTCTTTTTAGAATATATAAGCATGAAGCTGTTTTGTACAAAAATTAAAGAAAAACTTATGCACCACCTTTATCTAGAGCAACTTGTAATGTTTCGACCAAAAAAAAAAAGAGCAACTTGTAATGTTGATTTTTAAATTATTAACAGGATCAAAGTGGATCCATGATCCCGAATTGCAAGGATGAGCCAAAAGATGCTGATGGAGACGAGGAAGACGGAGATGGTGACAACGATGGTGCTTACGGGGAAGGAGAGGAGACATCTGAGGATGGAGGAGAAGCCTACGACGGTAAAAACCCGAGCAACGGGAAAAGCAACAAGGCCAAGGAGACTGAAGGAGGTGCTGAAGAGAATGGAGAGGACGAGGATGGAGAAGGAGACGGAGAGGGGCAAGATAACGGAGATGATGAAGATGACGATGATGAGGATGGGGAAGACGATGGAGGAAATGACGATGATGATGAAGAGGAAGTTGTCGAAGAAGAGAATGAAGACGATCCTGATGATGAAGACGAGGAAGAGGATGAAGAGGAGGAAGCGCTTCAACCACCCAAGAAGAGGAAGAAGTGAACAAGTGATTGATTGATCATGAATCAATTATGCATCTCTTATATGCGTTCTAACTATGTTGTACCGGTTCATCTTATCGTATCTTTGTACCGTTTTTAATTTCTGCAGGTTCAAGTAGAGGTTAATTTAGAGTACTATTTTAAGGGAGATTAATTACCATGTTCACGAACCCTAGTGGTACTTTCGTTGTTTCAATTCTTAAAAAATTTACCTTCAAGTGGTGTACTTCTTGTTATGGAAGGAGTAATCACAACTCCATTTCGTTATCCCTGCTAAAGCAATACAGTATTGTTTTCGGCAACCATAGCTTTTATAATACCACTACAAAGATTATCATGATTAGATTGCAAAGATTTAAGTGGGGCTTTAAATTTTATTATGATTAGACAATGGGGTAAAGTGTTTATGAAGTCACAATATGCTTAATTTCTGCCCTTTGACGGCATATTATTTTGTCAATTGTATTATTAGGGATGCACAAAAAATCCGTGGGGACGGGGATTTGCGGGGACCCGTCCCTAATGGGGCAGGGACTCCCCGACTTAATAGGTAACGGGGCGGGGACGGGGATCATTTTTGTATCCCCGATTTTAAACGGGGCGGGGACGGGGAATGTACTATCCGCCCCGAATCCCCGCTATACATACCCAATATGTTTTTTTATTTTATTTTTAATTTATAAAATATGGAATAAAAATTGATTTTAAATATAATTGTAATTTTTAATTTAAAAGCCTATATATATATATCTACAAATTATATAATAAAATTTAAATGTTATGTTATTAAATTTGATATATATAAAAAAATTTAAAGTTTAAAATATTTTTTTATAATAAACGGGTCCCGTTAACAACCCGATACTTGACAGGGATTCCCCGCCCCGATCCCCGCGAGGATTAAACGGAGACGGGGAGGGGATGGGGGGCATAATAATATTCGGGGATGGGGACGGAGAATGCATTCCCCGCCCTGCCCCGCCCGGCCCCCATGTGCACAACAATATTCTTTGATTTTCCTTTTTTTTTTTCTGGTTTTGGGCGTTGCTCGTAGGAATTAAAACGGAAATCTCATGGTACTACCATGAATTCTTAATCGCTTGACAAGATGCACAAAGGCATAGCCTTTTTAATATAATTATCTTATTGTAACAACTAATAAAGTTATCTGGTTTGTAGTCCAATAAATATCTCATTCTTTTTTATTCACTAGGGGGGTGCCGCGCGCGATACGCGCGCGGGTATTTTCCTCTCAACAGTAAACAATTAAGTATACATAAAACACATACTAAATCACCAAAGAGAATATGAAGCATAAACAGTGCAAAGCAGCCTTTATCTAAATCCAAACACCATCACATAAAACTTGCATTCAAATTTTAAAAATGGATGATGAAACATCAGAATATAGATGGAGTGTCAAAAATATAGTGTTGTTGAAATCAGTATTATTATATTACCAAGATTCGGATGCAATGGAAGGAATCAACCCATAAAAAAGAAGACAAAAATCAACAACATACTAAATATCACCAGTAGTATCACAGGGGCTAATATTTCTCAAAAGGATTAGGGTGAATACACTTGGTAAGATGGAATCAGAAGGAGAGTCTATTTGAAGATTACATGCAAATAAATACTGGAACCTTTCCAACTACACCCTAAGTGACTATTTGGCAGCCATGGAAACCACATTTACCATCAAAGCATAGACAAACGTACAAACACAAAGGCCAAAGGAAAGCCTGAAAAAAAAAGGTCAATGAGAAAAAAAGTCCGAACATAAACAACACAAAAGTTCAAAGCATGTCCAATGGTTATAGCTCGTAATTACATCAAATGTAAATAATCAATTATGTCCAGGTAGGAGCAAGATGAAAACATAATAAGTATGTAAGGTATAAGAGAACGTGACTTCCTAAAACAGAGAGTTGCATTTGCCATGGAAAATAATCAAATTCAAATAATGCAAAAACTTACATCCAAATCCATCATACCCAACGGAACAATTCAGCAAAGTAACAAATATCGACTTCCCAAAAGAAAATAAATTTATATACACCCAATATACTAATATAACCTATAGAACATGCTCAGCCTGCTGATAAGTTAAGAAGCAAAGAAAGTCATCCTATTTCTAAAAACTATACATGAAGCAACAAAAAACACAATGTTGACACTGCAAATGATTGAAAGTACAGCCATAAAAAGCAAATCTATAATGAAGAAACAAAAAAGCAAAGAAGAGTACATTGTATACACTAAATTTAAGCTTATTTTCTGCTCAAAAAGAAGAGTACATGCATAACATATACCTAAACAGTAAACAACAACATCAGGTTAGAATCACCTCAAAAAGAATGAATAAACAAATAAATATACACAAATAGACGTACCAAAGAACAGTTGAAACCCCTAGTTAGCACTATATTCACTCTGCAAATATAGAAGCACATCCAAAGATAGAAAGCTAACACATTCATGTTTCTGCAAATATAGACAATCCTATGCATATTCCTAATACATTCAAGTCATACGATGTAAGCAAGTGATCGTATTATGTAATGAGACCCACAAAAAGCAAATATTTCATAAAACACAACTGCAAAAAAGCATCATCAAATGCTTCAGATCAAGATAGCACAACTTATTTGTATAATTGGGCATTTGCCAAAATCACAGTGTTGGACAAAACCCTAAGAAAGTCAGCAAGCCATAAGTGTTGTAAACTATTGGATTCCCCAATACTTTTCCAAGAAAAATAGGAAGAAAAAGCCACCATTAAACTTAAATATTGCAGCTCCCATTACTCAAAAAAATAGGGGGCCATATAAAATTTTGTTACCTTACTTCACAATATCAGAGACAACCGATGTAGAATCTCCTTATTTTCCTGTAAAAGAAGACACTGAACTCTTTGGTTATTTTCAACATAAGCTATTATCAATAAGATTGTCTGACACACATGTAGCAATAAGAAAACATACCCTCAAAACAATGTTACATTGGCAACAGTTTTTCAATATTTTTATGCAAATGGATCAAGATATAGCAATCTTTAATTTGTTTATTATATATTGCCCTTTACCATGATAAACCTGACCAAGTAAGCATGTGTCTCAGATTATCCAATAATTAAACATCACCTAGAATTCTTGCATGCATCCATTATTAATTTTATTGGTAACAAAAAAAAAATCAATATCATTCACCAATTGAGGAGAAGAACAAGAAGTTCCATTCCTTGAACGGGAAGTTCACAATTATCTATCAAAATTATAATTAGTTGATGTATGTGAACAATAAAGAATGAATTTATGTATTGGTTTAGTTTGCTTGTACTACTCGTTATATTTTTTTAACGTTTCCAAGACCAAAAACCATGGAGATTTGAAGACACTAACATTGCAAGAATTTGGCTAAAAACTGATTTAATGTTCCACAAGATTAATTTTCTGATATCAGAATAAAGTAGTTATTAATTTAGCTTGACCTAAATCTCTTTCAGTCATTTAATCAAACACCTTGAGTTCATTAAAAATTTCATATGGCACATAATGACACAAAAGCTAAGTAGTAGAGAGGAAACACAGTCAATTGAAACAAGAACCACAATAAATTAGATTCAAAAGCTGAAACAAACAAACCTACAAAGACACCTTCAATAGCACAACTAATGAGATTCAAAACCCGAAACCAACAAACCTAGGTACGTCGATAGCCACAAATTCAACCTCAATAGCCACAACGAAGGAGAGAAATTCTGATCGCAATAGCGTGAAGATGTAAGCGGCGAAATTTCGAGCGCAGAAACGGACAAGAACGGAAAAGGGAAAGTAAGAAAAGAGCGTCTGAGATGGAGACTGGGTTGAGAGGAAGCGTTTCTTCTCGTCGGGATGAAAGAGACGGAGTATAAACAATTTAGAAAGATAGGTATAGAAATATAGAATGGGCAAGTGGTGTTTTAAAAAAGAAAAAAAAAAGAAATAGTAGTAGCAAAAAAATAGGTGGAGTGGTGCTTATGTAAAAAATGCTACTGTTCATAGTAAAACTGATGCATTTATGGGTTTTTGATTTATACAAATATTAGATTACAAGTATATACAAACTTTTTCTAAAGAAAATTAAATAAATATTTATAATTATTTATTCATCCTCTAGTTCTAATTTCCATTATTCTAAAATAAAATAATAAACATTACATATCATATAAAATCATATGATGGATACAATATTATTATCAACTTTTCACAATTTTATATGCTCGAGAACAACATTAATAATCTAACTCTTAAAAAATTAATTACAAAAAGATAAACCTAAAAACGGTTATAGATTTCCTACCAAAAAAACTGTGATAGATTAAGTAAATTAAGTGAAAGTAATATTTAGACTACCAAATTAAGACATGCAAAAAATTAATATCTTAAATTGATATGCACTAATTAAGTGATCAAATAATATATATGTACGATTTTTAATATGTTGTTTTTTTTGTATATAGTTAATTTACTTAATTATGATATTTCGTAACAAAATCATTTAGTATGATTAATTACATATTATGATTTTCAAAAAATTGGAACATTTTTCTATAAAACAACAAACACAAAATATAAACTCAGTCTCGTCTATCGGGTATATTTTTACATTTTAAAATGACCCATTTGTAATCACGTAGATGAAAATTGTTGAAATATCCTACATTGGACTAAGTGGAGGAAGTAAATAACCACTAATATATAAGGGAAGGTGAAGTTCTACCTATTTACTTAAATTTTTAGATTAAAAAGTAAATCTTGATTAAAATGGTTTAAAAACCCGACGACACTAACACCTTTATATCATCAGTCCATTGGAGTTGTACAAAAATCCCAATTTCCACAATTGCAGTTTTGCGGGTTCAATTCAAATTTCAAGCAGCACTTTCTGACTGCTGATCTTGGGCCATTGGATACTTGGGCCGATGAAAGCCCATCAATGTTCAAATACACAACTTCACTTCTTCAACTACAGCAAGTCCCTATGTTCATTAAGCAGTGGGGTGATTCAATTAGCTGGGAGTTTTTCTAGTTCGTTAACCACATGTATTTTTGACTTAAAAAATATTTTTATTAGTCTTTTTTTAGTTTTGCCTTTGTTTCGTCCAGTCACACCGCTCTCAGTCTTGATCGGGTACTTCATTATCTTATTTTAGGGGAGACCCTCCCAAAACCAGTTTTTCAATACATGTCGCCAGAAAATTTTGAACTCAAATATCATGGACAATACGTAAAAAACCTAGCACCACTTTACTACACCCTACATTCAATTTACAAACCAAACCATGTGGATTAGTTGACCTCTCATACTCCGTATCGCGTAAGATTTATAATGCAGTGTGGCTATAAATTGAGTTCTTCTAGATAATTGTTTGATTTTCTAAATATAGTGTGAAAACATAATTCAAAAACATGTTGAGATGCGGTAAAAAAACTCATTCTTTAGCCCTCATATGGTTTAGGTTGTAAGTGTACGACCTAGAAAATACAACTATTTTAGAAAGTGTATGTCATTAAAGCAACTTTAACGGATGTTGCAAATTCTTGGGAATTGAACTTTTAGGGATTTTAGACTTTCTTTTAGGTCTAACAGAATCCCTATTTCATTTCCCATTATAAAGAAATTCTCTACATAGTGTAGAGACTTTTCCAAATATAGAGTGATTTGCATATCTCCAACACCTTTTTTTTCTTTTATATTTTGAAAGACAAATAAAATTAAAAGAGGCATATATTCTTCAGTCAAATCGACACTTGTTGATTCCTTCGTCTCCCTCAAGTAAGGGAGATCTCTGCCTAGTTTACTCATCACGCTATATTTTTTGTTTGGTCTTTTTTTTGGGTCGTACGTAGGTTGGGGCTATGGTTTTTTTGGAAATTTCTTGACCAGTTTGTTGTGTATTGGGGTTTGATTTTGGAGTTCGGATTTTGAATCTCGATTGTGTATTTTGATTTTGTATTCGAGTTTGCTTTTTGTGTATTAGAGTTTTGAATCACTATGTAAAATTCGAATGAATATGTGTAGTGCTTGTAATATGATTTTTTAGGGTAGATTTGGATTTATAAAGCATCATCAGATTTATGTGGCGATTGTAATATAGAGTTATTTTGTGTTATGGATAGAAAGATATCGTTGAATAGGGGCATCTGAACATCATGAAAATATTGTTGAATAGGGGCATCTGAACATCATGAAAATTTGGACGTATGTACACTATGTAGGATTTGATTTTTAATTGCAAAGTGGGGAGAATGGGAGATTGATGTGTTTCGCCTCGCTATAAGGACCGACGTCTCGTATTTTGAATCCCGTTTTGATCTTCAACGAACAACGAAGCGGAAGCAAGCGCGATAGAGCACGCAAGGGCGCGCGATTTGGGGTTAATGGTACGACGCTAGGGTTCTAGCGGCGTCTCGATATGGTGTTGATTCCGACAAGCGAAACCTCAGAATGATTGTAGGGCGATTGGAAGAAGGTTAGAAGGATTTTGATGCATGATGCCTAGGGAAGAGAAACTCGATTCAACAAAGGCAAATTCAATTCATTCAAGCATCAAATACAAATATGAGAGTTTGACAACTTAAATAGAAAACTAGGTCTAACCTAAAACCCTAATGAGGATGGGCCCAAGCATGCAAGCCCAACCCATCTCATTAATTAAAATAAATGACGGAATTGAAAATAATACTAAATAAAGTAATTATTTTTCTTAAAATCCCGACATAAGAATAAAGATAGAAACCCGAAGACTCGAGCCTCGGAAGGCCTCACACAAACTCGGACAGATCCGATTCACCGCCACTCGGAGCGCGGTTTGCCCCAACAAGGCGCGGTCGCGCTTTTAGGGTCTAGCCCGCGCCCGAGGGCGTCGTCACACTGCGGCCGAAACGCGGTCACGATCGGCCAAAGCGCGGTCGCGCTTCCGACGTTCTTCCCGCGCTCCGAAATGGTTGTGTTCTGCGGGCGCGACGTGGCCACCAGCGGCTGGAGCGCGGGGGGCGCTCGGCGTGGACTTGATCACGCCATCGGGAATTCCTTCGGAAATGCTTGGATCGACTTCCGGCTTCTCCAATTGATCCGAAAATGTGTCTTGAACCAAAGATGTCATCAATAGAGTCGAAGGCGGGTCTTGAACCGAACTCACAAGTGGAATAGTTTGGCATGAGATAGAAACCGTTGATGCCGTCCTAGGCCGGAAAGCATCACCCCCCCTTGAGTGGGAAGCGTCCTCGCTTCCTCAAAATGAATCGGTGAGGCGGTTTTATCCCCAAGAAATGGTGCCGGATACAATGATGGAAGGGACAACATCAACCGGCGCTCAACTGAACTTGAAGAGGCGCGCCATGGGTTGGCTTAGAGTGAGTGGACGCGTCAGGCGGCCTCGGATCATGGCGGGGTGTGCCACTGCCATGCGAATCAAAGAGATATGGTTTTGATACCCCTTTGGCCTTTGCATCTTGTTCCTCAACGTCAAGTGCTGTATGTCGATCCCTTTGAACCTGATCCTGCAAAATCTCACTTGGCGACATAGGTAAGAGCTTGACGCGCTTCCCGTGGTACGTAAACACATAAGTGTTTAAGTAACCATCGTGAAGAACACGCCTATCAAATTGCCATGGACGTCCCAACAATAAATGAGTGACGTCCATTGCAACCACATCACAAATTATAGAATCTGTGTAAGGACCAATGGAAAAGGAAAGCATGCATTGTTTAGAATCTTGTGTACCTAAACTTGAGGACAGCCATTGAAGACCATAAGTAGCCGGGTGAGGAGTTGTAGGTAGCGCAAGATGAGCTACAACCTTCTCGTTGATCAAATTGGTACAACACCCGGAATCAATAATCATACTTAAGCTGGTAGATCCAATAAGAGCTCTAGTGTGGAAGAGGTTCTCCCGCTGGCAATAGAGGTTGTCTTCAGGAAGGATTAAGGCCTTTCGTGCAATCAAACCAAAAGGAGTCCCAATGTTGGCTGGCGGCGGAGCACAATCCAACTCTTCCGCCTGAGGGACGGAATAAGCCTCCTCAAGTGGTGCCGGGGCCGAAACTTCTTCTTCATCCATGGACTCATATCCAGCGGAAGCTTGCACAAACATGACTTTCTTGCGTTTGGGGCAGTCCTTTTGACAGTGACCACGTCCACCACAAGTGTAACATTCCAAATCTCAGACGCGTTCACGATTCGGTGGGGCCGGCTTTTGAGGAGCCTGGCGTGAAGGGTTAGGAACCGTCGGTTCGCCCGAATGAGTAGATGAACCCTGTCCTGCGGCACTAGAATTATCATTAGTAACAAAACCGTATTGACGAGGGTTAGAAGAAACATACCTGCCCGAAGAAGGTCGGGAACCATTGCTCTTGTTGCGTACATGTTGTTGATGTATTTTCATGATCGTGTGCACTAATGTGTTGATATCCTTAATAGGAAGGATCTCAAGCTGATCTTTAATAGGCAAATTCAGGCCACTAATAAATTTAGTACGCAATGTGGATGGAGCAACACTAATATTCGCCTTGAAAAACATGTCCTCTAACTTTTCGAAATACTCAACAGGGGACAAGGATCCCTGGCGAAAATCAGCGATTTCCAAACGCATTTGATTACGGTATCAGTTGGAATGTATTTTTGAGTCATAACATAGACCAACTGATCCCATGTAGTCACTGCGGTAAGACCCCGACACAAACGGTCATCTACAAAGCGTTGCCACCAAACCCGGGATGAACCACGAAAATGTAAGGTAGTCGCTTGTACATGCTCATAAGCGGGGATATTACAATAGTGCAAAGTATGCGACGTCGCAGTAACCCATTCTAAAAAGACTACAGGGTCATGATGCCCTTCAAACGGTTCAATCTTGACCTTGACTTCGTGTCGTTGGTATCAGGGAGTGTCCCAATCGCCATTAGCAACACGAACATCATGGCCACGATCCATAGGGGACCTAGGTCGGGCCGACACCTGCCCGTAATAATGATCTTGCCCTTGATGATGTTGCCGGAGCGGGGCTTGGTTGCGCCGCTCGGTAACATGATCATAAGCGCACTGGTTTTGACGCGTTTGGGCATTACCATAATTAGGGGTGGGGGCTGGCGGAATCCAATCCGATGGGTGCTCATTCAATTCAGGAGAATCGCCCAATGCTGAGGGTTAACCATGCCGGAATCTTCAATTTGTTCATCATCGAACTCCTTGAAGTGGTCATGGATAACCGGTGTAGCAAAATTGTACTCCAAGGAACCATGTCGATGATTGTGACTAGGCTCCTTCTCATAAGGCCGTTTGGTCGTAGCAAAAAATTATGGTCAAAAGTCGGTGCCGGAAAGCGTTGGTCACGCATTCCATAAAGCCGACGTGCTCTAGCGTCGTCCACATATTGTGGACGAGTCGGAGCACCAAGCGAAGTGGTGGCGTGATAGCCATCATCCTCTGGACCATAAGAATCAAAAACAGGTGGTTGAGAATACATACCTTGGTCTTCGGCGTAGGCACTCGAAGATGGAGCATTAGCAATTGGATCGCTATGCAAAACGTGGGCTTCCTGACCTTGCCTTGATTCGGTCACGACCTCCACCGGTGGTAGATTAGGTTCAACGGGGCCCTTTTCCTTGCGGCGGGGATCTTGTGTAGCAAGCGGTGTAGGCTGGGTATGCATGATTGGAGCCACCGATGTTGCTGGTGCACTAATGGTGATACCGGAGGCCTTAGCGCGGGCGCACGTCAAAGGCCCGGGAGGGAGTTGTTGTGGTGCCGGGGGACCAGCCAAGACAGGGTCTTGTGGTGGACTCGAAGTGTTGACGCCCGGTTGCAACATTTGAGCCGATGTGGATTGCAAAGCAAGGGCTGCAAGTTGGGCGTCAAAGCGAGCTTGCATATCAGTCATTTGTTGCCTTAAAAAAGCAATTTCTTGTTCTACAGGCATGGCCTCAATCAAGGCAGTAGGATTGAGTGTAGGATCGTCCTCTTGATTTTGCAAAACACCTGAAGCAGAAGGAGAATACATGGCGAGTAACAAAGAACAAAACGAACAATGGTAAGCAAACACACAAAGTCTTAGCTCTTGATCCGAGCAATGCACTCACACAAGGTCACAAGTGGCTCTTTGTGAGAGAGGCGGCTTAGGCTCACGAGTAAAACAATGGTGTTATTGAACAAAGCAAGTTAAAGCAAGATATAAACCCACACAATTGAGTAATATCAAACAAGTAGTACTAGCAAACAAGGATTGATGCAAGCACTAACAAAGTTAAAATCACTAGCAAAGTGTGGTTTATGGCTTACCTTATTTTGGCTTTACCACCCACAAATTTTCTCCTCTTTTTTAACAAATGTGGTTTAATGGATTACCTTATTTTGGCTATGCCACCCACAACTGATTTTTTTTTTGATGAGGGCCGGAAATTGCTTTTTTTTTTTTAATGCTGAAAATCGGTGACCTCAAACAAGTAACGATAGATATGCAGTGATAAATATAGTTCAATGCAATCAAACAAGCAAGATAGCCTATCAAGTAATTGAAAATTACTAACGATGGGCAATCAATCAAACAATATCAAAGCAATGAACAAATCACACCACTATTATACTTCAAAGGACAAGAACAATAAATTAGGGTTTGGCTAAAAAAAATTTTTTTTTTGGATTTTTTGCTTAATTAATGGCTTAAAACATATACAGCCCCATGTACTTGTGCCAATTTGTCATTTAGACACCCCACCTTTGGTTTGGACCTATTGAACACTTGAACTTACCATTTGTATCCTATTGAACACCTGATCAAAGACATCAGTATTGTGTGCATTGCACGCGTGATGACATGTAAAAGATTTTTTCCACATGTATGCCACATGTATTCCACGTGTCATATAAATTTTAAAAGGTAAATTAAAATATTTTTTATAGAAGAATTAAATTGTCTTATTAAAAGAAAAAACAGAAAAAGGGGATTAAGGAACTCGTCTTCTCCGAGCTTCCTGGCCAAATTTAAAATCAACTTCCCAATTGAACTTATAGGAACAATGCTCAGATCGAAGAAGTTGTCCTTGAATCGAACGGTGCTCTGCTTGAATTTCAAGTCGATTTCCCCTAAATCAAAGCCTTTCTCCTCTGAATCGTCTTTTCTTAGAAGCCTTGAGAGAAAAGGCTTCAAATTGGGGTCCGATTCGGCGGTCTCCATGGAGTCTGGTAGCTAGTGCTAGGTGCTTCTCAGCCCGTTAGCGATTCCGGAGCTTCTCCATTCTGTGACATCACTCCCCGGAGGTCTGGGCGACGGCGGTGGCGCGGAGGTCTGGGTGACGGCGGTGGTGCAGAGGTCTGGGTGATTCTGAAGTTTTTCTCCGGGATGAACACCATAGTCTCGTCTTGAGTCCATCACGATATCGGGAACTTGCGCGACAACGAGAGCCAAAGGATTGGGCATGCCATGAGAGTGGCGGCTGTGGACACAAAATGTAGAAGAAAGCGAGCCCTCAAGGGTTGAAGAAACAAAAAAATAAAATAGAAAATCAGAAAGAGGGAAATAAAAAGAAGGGAAAATAGAAAGGAAAAAAAGAAAATTGAAAATAATGCCACGTTAATGATATAAGAAAGAAAAAAGGAGAAGAAAAAAGGGAAAATAAAAAACAGAAAAAAACCAAAAAAGATAAAGAACAAATAATAAAAATGTCTTAACTATCATCTCTACTCTCCAAAAAGCGATTGAAGATCACACACTTTGACACATCAGCAATCAAGTATTCAATCGGATACAAATGTTAAGTTTAAGTGTTCAATAGATCCAAACCAAAGGTGAGGTGTCTAAATGACAAATTGACACAAGTACAGGGGGCTATATATGTTTTAAGCCCTTAATTAATGGCGGAATTATGGTGGTGAAAGTGCAAAGATCGAATCAGGAGACTTACAAGACGATGGCTCTGATGCTAATTGATGCGTTTCGCCTCGCTACAAGGACCAACGTCTCATATTTTGAATCCCGTCTCGATCTTCAACGAACAACAAAGCGGAAGCAAGCGAGATAGAGCACGCAGGGGCGCGCGATTTGGGGTTAATGGTACGACGCTAGGGTTCTAGCGGTGTCTCGATATGGTGTTGATTCCGACAAGCGAAACCTCAGAATGATTGTAGGGCGATGGGAAGAAGGTTAGAAGGATTTTGACGCCTGATGCCTAGGGAAGAGAAACTCGATTCAACAAAGGAAAATTCAATTCCTTCAAGCGTAAAATGCAAATATGAGAGTCTGACAACTTAAATAGAAAACTAGGTCTAACCTAAAACCCTAATGAGGATGGGCCCAAGCATGCATGTCCAACCCATCTCATTAATTAAAATAAATGACGGAATTAAAAATAATACTAAATAAAGTAATTGTTTCTCTTAAAATCCCGACATAAGAATAAAGATAGAAACCCGAAGACCCGAGCCTCAGAAGGCCTCACACATACTCGGACAGATCCGATTCACCGTCACTCGGAGCGCGGTTTGCCCCGGCAAGGCGCGGTCGCGCTTTCAGGGTCTAGCCCGCGCCCGAGGGCGTCGTCACACAGCGGCCGAAACACGGTCACGACCGTCCAAAGCGCGGACGCGCTTCCGGCGTTCTTCCCGCGCTCCGAAATGGATGTGTTCTACGAGCGCGGCGCGACCACCAGCGGCTGGAGCGCGGGGGCGCTCGGCGTGGACTTGATCTCGCCGTCGGGAATTCCTTCGGAAATGCTTGGATCGACTTCCGGCTCCTCCAATTGATCCGAAAATGCGTCTTGAACCAAAGATGTCATCAATAGAGCCGAAGGCGGGTCTTGAACCGAACTCACGGGTGGAATAGTTTGGCATGAGATAGAAACCGTTGATGCCGTCCTAGGCCGGAACGCATCAGAGATGCAATCTTATTTTTGTAGGGTGTAGAAATGGATCTATGTGGTGATTACAATATATATGATTTTTTTGGCTAGATTCAGATTTATAGAGCATCGTCTGATTTTTTTTATTCTTCCATTTTTCTAGCATCTTTTATTGTGTCCTTACCTTTGAATTAAATTGTACAACTACATTTATTGTGTTAACCTTTGTTGTTTTAGGAAAGATTTTTCGGATGAATTTCTCGGATCTACTCAACAGTGGAGGGTCCCTTGATCACCTTAATGAGCCAAATCTAGCATGTAACGTTAACTTACAAACTACTATCATGACTAGGGAAAGTAACAAGCGAAGAATGAATCCCGATTCGCAGTCCGACGACGTCAAAAGGGCGTTAGGACAAGACAAAAGGTCGAACGCCACCCAGACCAAATTGAGGACGACAAGCGGAACCTAAGAAGTCAAAGACCTCGGTCTCGTAGCCATACGCCCGAGCATAGGAGACATCACACTGCAAATGGCGAGCAACAACTTGTCGAGCACCATCGGCCAACGGATAGGTGATCTCGAGAGCACATAGAGGATACGAGTCGCACTAGGAGGGATTTCTCACGAGCTTCGACATGAAGCAAAGAGACATCGCAAACCAAGAAGGGACAGGTCGACACATTATGATGGGAGAGCCCCCTTTGGGGCAAGATAGGGCTAGTCTATCTAGTTTTGTAAAAAGGATGATACTCTTTCCTCGTCGGCAGGTTTTGTCCCATAGGGTTTTTCATTGGAAGGTTTTAGCGAGGCCTCCCCCTTCGTAGGATTTTTATTTATGTCTCTAATTGTCAAACATTTTCCCCTTTTAGTTAATAGAAGTATGTTCTTTTGCCTCTTTATCCCGAAAAAGCGACCGTAGCAGACGTCATCTCACTGAGCTTGCCACGAGCGCAACATTGTCGCAACAAAACCGTGAAAATCAATTTGCCTGCAAAGAAGGCAGGAAGATCGTTAGGGATTCTTATGACCTTCTATGTTGAATGGACGTTGGAATAGTTGGTCCCATGAAAAAACCGTGAAAGTCGGTTTGCCTACAAGTAGGCATGATGATCGCTAAGGGATTCTTATGACCTTCTATGCTGAATGGACACCAGAATTTGGTCCTACGACAAAACTATGAAATTTGGTTCGCATCCAAGGAGACAAGAACTAGGAAGATTGCTACAGTATAAGCGCATCCGATATGGCTCAAACCCTCGACCTGCTAACTCGCTCACCGTTTGAGGGGCAATTGTTATATTGTATACCAATATTTTATTATGTTTATTTAATTAGGCAATTAATGTATTCAGAGATAGATTATTCCCCAAGAAAGTATAATAAATATCCTAGGGAATATTTCCCTTGTAAAAGCCCTATTTAAAGGGTCTCCTTATCAATAGAAGAGACACTTATGTCTTGCTTTCAAGAAAACCCTAGTACCAATTCATCACATTTCATACACAAAATTATATTTTAATTAACTATTGTAATTCATTAAGTTCACATTTAGGCTTTGTTTCACTAGTTGATAGAAAGTTGTTTTTGAGTAAAAGTTGTTTTTTGTGTCTCGAAAAACGTAAAAAGTAGAGAGGGGTGTACGGATTTCAAGACTGTTTGGAGAGAAAGTAGTTTTGGGTAGAAAGTGAAAAATAAATTTCACCTGATAAACTTATTGATTAATAACTTGTAACACGTTTATAAGGGATTGAAGTGTTATCCATGTCAACATGAACTTTTCCTTTTTAAGGTTCGAGTGGGGACATAGAACTTTGAAGTTAAGCGAGCAAGGGGAAGAGTAGTATTAAGATGGGTGACCTCGTAGGAAGTCCTTCGGTTGACATGGGATAACGTTTTTAATGCTTCAGGCCTTACAAATGGTATGAGAGCCGAATCTAGGCTACGAATTAGCTTGGCTCGTAGAGGGGTCACTCAATCCAAAGGGTGGTCATTGTGCCTTGATAAAGACGTTTAGTGTTTAAGTTTGGGAGATTGTAACACCTAGATGGTTTATAAGGGATTGATGTCCTACCCATGTCAATAAGAGTTCTTCATTTTCAGTGTTTAAGTGAAGACAAAAAACTCTAAAATTTGGATGTAAGGAAAAAAATAGTACTTGGATGAGTGACCTTCTAGATAGTCATCGGTTGGCATGACATAACATTTCTAAAACATCAGGCCTTATATATTTTACTTAATATTTTATAAAAGTTATCTAAATAAATGGAAGTTTTCTATCATGGTAGTCTTGCTAACAGGAAAGTACGTCTTGGTGAAGTTACTATTGTTAGAAATAAGTGTCTCAAGTATTTAGGGTCTTTTGTGCAGAGTGAAAGTGATATTGACACGGATGTTAAACACCGAATTTTGATGGCTGACAAAAATAGAGGAGAGCTTCAGGCGTTTAAACTCAATGGCGAGTTTTACAAAATGGTAATTAGATCCGTCTTGATGCGTGGGTCGGAGTGTTGGCCGATTACAAAAGTTCTAGAGTAGAAGTTGATGGTGACAAAGATGAGGATGCTCCGATGGATTTGTGGAAATACGAGACTTGACAAGATCAAAAATGATTGAGTTCATAAGAGACAAGGTCGAAGTGACAAATTAGGAGACAAGATGCGCGAAGCACGTCTTAGTTGGTTGGGATGTGTTGCGGAGGAGGCATGACGCACTAGTTCACAAGTGTAAGGGTTTAGTATTTGGAGTTTTTTTTTGCAAAGGAACAAGAAGGCCAAAAAAGAGTTGGAAGGAAGTGATCAAGCAAGATCTTAGTAGGTTGTCAGTCAACAAGGAAATGGCCCATGATAGAGATGTTTGGAAGGATAGAATAAGAGTAGAGACCCTTAGTTTGCAACCTCTCTATTGATGTGTGTATCGTTTTTGGTGATCCTTGTTTTTGGTAATTCTTTTCAATCTGTGTTTTACTTGTGTATGCTGGTGTATGTCTCCTTAGGTCTATCGGAAACACCTCATAAAGTTGTGTACATCTTGACCCCTCATATCATACAACAATAAGACTATATTGGGATGATGTTGTTTTTGTTGTTGTTATTGTTGTATATCTAAATAATTGCAATAATTGATCGACTTTTCATTTAATATTAGTCTCTTAATTTACACATTATAGGGTACTGCATAAAAAATAAATAAATTTAAATCTAGTTTAGATTATTAAAAGTAAAATGACAAATCAAGAATCACAATAACAATTATTAGTTGGTCGATCTAGTAGGTTCTCTTAAGTGTTTGTTCCAGTTTCGGACCGTAAAGACCGATATACATATTTTATTATAAAACTTTTAATATTTTTATGTCAAAAATGGTTAAATTACAGTATGATCCGGTGTTGGACTTTAAATGGACTGTAAAAATTAAAGTTCCATGTCAAATATAAGTATTAAATCATTTTTTATATATAATTTTTAAAAATATACATATCGCGGTCCAATACAGTTCGAACTTTAAAATTTATGATCTTAAACGGAATCGTAATACGTAAATCTTAAAAATGGTAGATTGTAAACCAGACTATAATAGTCACGGTCCCGTCCATAAATTTTCGTCTAGTCCGATTCGGATTTACGATTACGAGCCAATGTTGCACAACCCTACCGTACGGTACTCAATTTGGATTAGAGCCGCTCTAAAGAAACTAAAAAGAAGGAATTAAAATAAATAATGGCTGAATGATCGAAAACTACCCGTATAATAGGGCATATTACGCTAAACCACCCGTTATATTGGAAATTACCGAAAACCACCCTAATTACAGTGTCCGTCAAAAATAGACCACCCATACCCATTACCCCGTTAAGTAATCGTCTATTCGCGCGTGCTTCGCGTTTCCTTGATACATTACTTTCTTTTTTCCATTTTTTTCTTAAATATGCAAACAAAACAAATAAGGGAAGATCCCCCCATTCCCCCAGATCAATAATGCACCAACTAGAAAGTTGCAGAACTAAGCAATTGAATAAGGGAAGATCCCCTGTTCACTGAATACACTATTCACACTATTCATCCCAACAACACAATGTTTGTTCATAGGAGGTCAATCTTCCACAAGGCACAAGAAAACTGCAAAATTGTATCTTTCAGACGAGCTCTTTCATCCTCATCGCTAGCATTCGATTCCTATACAACTCAAATCCAAAACCTAAAAAGGAACCCTGCAATTGAAATTGGAAAGAGGCGCCAGATTCAAAAGCCTCCAAAACTCTTTTGTTGGACCGCCAAAACCCTAAAATCAAGCGAAGCAGTAAATTCAACCAACCAGCGACAATCCGGCATTGAGAAACGATGCAAATCTCGACAATATAGGAGAAATACAATAAAAACCTCATAATAGACAGAAATTGATTAAAAGAGAGTGAATGAACACCTCATAACAGAGAGGAGTCCAAGAATCCGAAGTCTCGCAAGGGAGAGATGGTGAAAGAGATCAAATTGAGTTCAATTCAGCAGAGATATGCATCCAAGAGAAGGAGAGAGCAAGCAAAGCGTACACTTCTGTGCAGATCTGGGAAATCGACAAATCTGGGAAATCGAATGCAAATTTGGGAAATCGAATGAAATTCAAACCCTAATCTAATGGAAGCTCTTGTATGTTAATTGAAGTCAAAACAACCCTAAATCCACAAATTCCGAGTTTTAAATTTAGGTTTTAAATCGACAACTTACAAATTGCAGTGCTTCAATTGCTTCTTCTGTGGCCTGAAGATCTTCTTCAATGACGACTTAAATTGAGAACTCACAAGCAACTTCGTCTACTTTAATGGCTTGAAGATCGTCTTCAATGGCGACTTCTTTGTCTCCAGCGCTTTGAGAGAGCTCTCCAACTTCTTTGTCTTCTACAATGGATTCTTCTATTATTTGTTCTGTTAGCATATTTAAGAAAAATGGAAAAAAGAAAGTAAATGTATAAAGGCAACGCGAAACGCGCGCGAGTAAACGATTATTTAACGGGATAATGGGCCTGGGTGGTCTATTTTTTACGGACATCGTAATTAGGGTGGTTTTCGATAATTTCCAATACAACATGTGATTTAGCATAATATGCTATATTATACGGGTGGTTTTCGGTAGTTCGGCCATAAATAATTCAATTCCAATTCAGAAGTACTTAAATAAAGATCACCAGCAACAAGTACCTAACATAAATTTCGACCAAAAAAAAAAGTACCTAACATAAATCATAAAATAAGTGCAACCATAAACAAAATGTCAATTTACCATCTTACAATAAAGATGAAAATTCCATTTGAGCAAAAACAAATTCAAAATTCCAATTGACGACGCTCGAAATCGGCGTTTCGTGGAGCTCGAAGTCTTGTCTTCATTCCCGTCCCCAAGGCCACGTCTCCTCTCTTCTCTTCTCTTCTCCGTTTCGTTGGACGTTGAAAACTACGATCAAAGGGGAAAAGGCTCAAAAGAGAGGAGGTTGAAGGAGAAGAAGGGGGCAGATCGTCATCAATGGCGGATCATTCAGACTCGTCTCCGCTAATTCCACCACCTCCTATGCCGGAGCCTTCCGAGATCGACCTCGAAGCCGGCCCCGGCGAACAAATTCAGTGCCGAATTTGCCTTGAAACTGACGGTATCGTCTTTTCCCTGTACCCCTACCTACTTTCTCCTAACCCTAATTTCTGGTCAAATTAGTCAACTCACTTCCTGCGAGGTTTTGATTGCGGATCAGGATTACAATTGGTAGAATTTGACTGGTAACCTATCCTCCCGATCATAGAGAGAACTTGATTGCTAAATTTTCGAGTTTTGTTGTTCGGTGGTCAATTTTAGCGCCATAACTGGCATTGATAATTCGTCTTACGTTTTTCATTGGAATTGGCTCTGTGGACTCTGGATTTAGGCTTGCTGCTCACTTTGATTTGATCCGACTGTTTTTCTTGTGAAATCTGGTTTTCTCATAACTGCTAGCTTATCCTCCCGATAAAAGAGAGAGCTTGAGTCCTAAACCACTCGACATAGCCACTTTTCAGGTCTTATTTGTAGAAAATCTGTAGCCAAATTCGTCACTTTAAGCTGCCTATGCCTGAGTATGAGAGACCTTAATTGTAATGTTCAATGTCCCAGAACCAAATTAAGGTTACCATAATTAAATCAAATCAAATTTAGGTGTATGTATGTGTTTAGTACATGCTGGCACAACATATTTTTGGTAGTATTCTGTTACTGATAGTATTGTCCAAATATCAGTGGCGTTGGATGCACTTAAAAGTTTAAGCACTATAACTTCCGGATTATTTGTTTGCTGGTTATGATATATAGGATAGAGGCACTGTTCAAATGTCTAAGCTGACTTATCTTTCAGGCCGAGATTTTATTGCTCCATGCAAATGCAAGGGAACATCAAAATTTGTTCATAGGGAATGCTTGGATCATTGGCGAGCTGTAAAGGTATGAACCTCTCCAGCTGACCCTTCTTCAAACGAAGGAAGTCTGTAATTGGTGATTGATAACCGAAGCTATCAGCTATTTCATAAAGAAATGGCTGCTGACTAGTTATGGATATTAAAGTATATAAGAGTTTGATCTGTTGAGATAAATATGTTCTTCTAACAATGACTCTAAGCTATTGGAGGAAAATATAGTATGTTCTTTTCCTTTATCTGATTAATCTTGCCATTTATGTCAGAGATACATAGCTACAATTTTTACATAGAAGTCAGAGTCTGCTCTCACCAGAACATAGCCTATTTCATCTTGTATCTTTCCAAACTTTTCTTCTGGAAGTTTGTAACTCAAAGTTTATTTTGTGAAATATCCTTGAATGGTATGATTCTCCTGTGATTACCTTGTATTATGTTTGAAGCATAATGGCAAAAATGATTCTTATTTTGTTTTGTAGAACTCGTATTACAGCTGATAACATAAAGTTTTTAGCTTTGAGTCCTTTGACAATAAAATTTCTTGTACAAAGTTTTTTATAAAATTGTTGTGGCCACTTGTTTGTATTGGAGGATTTACAAGATTGCATCTGGATTCCTGTTATTTATATATGCAATTCCCTTTATTATCTGGCACTGATTTGTTGTTAACTTAACTTGTAATTTAATTCAGGAAGGGTTTGCATTCGCTCATTGCACAACTTGCAAGGCTCCTTACTACATAAGAGTTCATGTTCCTGCTGATAGGAAATGGCGAACTTTGAAGTTTCGTTTCTTTGTTACAAGAGACATTTTATTTATATTTTTTCTTGTTCAGTTTGTAGGTTTCTATCCCTGAACTATTCCCATTCATATGTTTCTTTATATTATAAGGTTTTAATAATCCTGTCTGATATCTTCTGTTGTCCTCGTGACTTGCATTTCTGCAGGTGATTACATTATTGGCATATTTGGTGTATTTCATTGATGGCTATCAGGAATTCTGGCTTCGCCATGCCTGGAGCTTTGATAGTGAAACCAGTTTCTACTATATCTGCGGTAAATATTTGAAAACTAGTTTATCACTGTAGGGTAGGGTAGGGATATTATAGCCATTTAGGCTGTATTCTGGTTGCAAATGTATAACCTTTAATGGCATTGATGTAAAAAGTTTATTTTGAAGATTATCCAATGGACCAACACTACCTCTCTTTCTCTTCCACCACCCTTCTCTTCATGAAACCACTGCATACCTCCTCCTTTAAAGCCCCACCTTAAGATTAATTGTTTACCACTGGATAAGTTTTATGTTGCACAAGTCTGGGGAAAACTGTAATTGTGTGTCCAAGTTACATTGGCCTGTGATTCTGAGACACAGAAACTCTTAGATGTGCCTATATAAAGCTGTTATCATATTGAGGTTAACCAGCAAGAACAGCAGGGAAACTTTTGGAAAATGGTTGTCGACTTGTCATGTTGGATTGTGTTATTCAAGTGCAGGATATATTCCTGGCTGAAAGGAAGAGAGAGTAATTTGGTTTGTGCTTTTATGGATATGAGAAACCACTGGATCTTTGTTTTGGCTCCTTTCCTGTAGTATCTTCATTACATTAAATTAGGGATCTCTTCTTGTGATGTATGTTTGGTTTGACCCTGCTTGCCTTTTCCATCCTCCTGATGATGATTCATATGAGTTTCTGTTCTATGTTATGGACTAGCCAATGGCTTGATTTTGTAAGTTATTATGTATTAATGGTATCATTGATGCACTGCAGGAGCACTTCTTTTCTTTGCCTTGCTTGGGTTATCTGGTTGCTTCATAACGTGTTATGATCGTAGAGTAAGGAATGACCTAGCACAGCCTTGTCGAGAACTTTGTATTTGTTGCTGCCAACCTGGGTATGTCTTTGGGTTTGTAGCCTACAGCTTCTTCCTCTTATGCCATTTCTACAGATGCAAATTTCATGATTGCCATCTGGATGACTTGATTTTTCTATGGAAGCTTAAAGTATGTTTATATGGAAATTCTTGATCAATTAATGAATAGTGCTGATCTATCTCTTGCATCTGAAGTACTTAAGCTCAACTATAATTTAAACAGTTGTGAAAAAACACTAATTTAAACATGGAATTTTTCATACGACCTTCTTTGCATCTGATTTCATGCACATGTCATTTAATAACACTGCAAGAAATGCTATGCATCCTGGCCCAGGTAGATTGATGTTTAAATGTTTAGGTGCATGATAGAGTGATAGATCCATGCTAAAATGTGAAAAGTAATGTGGCATTCAATTGCCGTGCAAGTGAGTTCTGAATTCTAAATCATGTCTCTGTTACAGCACAAAAAGTTTTCATCAAATTTGGATGAAAACCAGTGACATCTTTTTTGCACATTTTTTTGGTACATGGAGCATTTCTGTTTATTCATTATGTGAGTTAAATGAGCAAATGACAATATACGTATCAACATAGTTAATTGGTCCCTCTGTTTTGTAGAATGTGTGCAGACTGCCATTTACCCGGCACTCTCTGCATGTGGACTGATTGCACCACTTGCTTTGAGGGCTGTGCAAGTACTGCTGGTGAATGCGGTAGCTGTGTAGGAGGTGCCGGAGAAGCAGGATTACCACTAGTATTCATAGTGGGTCTTGTTGTATTGGGCCTATTTACTGTGATTGGCATATTCTACAGTGTGCTAGTTGCTACAATGGTCGGGCAACGAATATGGCAACGACATTATCACATTCTAGCCAAAAGGATGCTAACAAAGGTGAAATATGAATCCCTCTAGAATATTTTCATTTCAAGGTTTTTAACCTATGCCTTTAGAAACTAAAACCATAAAAGTAAATATATAAACCCTATAAAAAAATTAAATAATCCTAAATATATATAATTCACCAAAATATTTTTATTTCAAGGTTCTTAACCTATGCCTGTAGAAAAATCATTTGTTGTATGCTGAAGGTCCCGAGAAATCCATGAGTTCATCTGTTTATATTAAGGACGGTAGTCCAAATTAGCCAATCAGTAAATAACAATTAGGGTGTGTTTGGATTTCCGACTTGAGATTTAACGTACTATAATGCTTAGCGCGGTAATCCAAATGCACCCTTATATCATAATAACTTACGATGGTGATTCATGATTAAATGTTTTACCATTATACTGTTATAGGAACTCTTTATTGTGATCCTAATTGAACCATCATAAAAGTCAGTTTTTTTTTGCTTCAATCAGGAGTATGTTGTTGAGGATGTTGACGGTGAGTTCAGTAACTCTGAGTGGTCTCCTCCACCACTCCCAGCTGAGCATGTTCAGCAGCTGAAATCGCTTTGCCTTTTATAAGCCAGAGCTTGGGCTTGGCCTGTGATCTTGACTCGCCGGTTGGACTTATATTGCCTGGTGAGTCTTATGACTTAACCTGCAGAAAAGTTTACTATGATACACAACATCTAATTTTAATGTCACTGTTATATGCTAAATATTACAAAGAGAATTCGTAGCAGTTACAGATCAACTTTGCTTGATCAATGCACAGCAACTATAAATGCCTGATATCAGCCATTAACCGTTTGTAAATTACACAAGTCATAAGGCAACGCTCTGTTGCCTGATTGTTCATCCACAAGGTGCATTGTTCTCTGTTAGAATGGGTCTCATTCAAGTTAATGGGGTTGATTTCTTAGTGGGGTGCCTTTTATAGTTGGATGTTCACTCAGATTGGGCTAATGGGCTCTGTTCATGTATTTAGTTTCCTTTGTTTGGATTTGGCTGAACGTTTTCTACATGTACAAGTCAATTTGAGTTCATTAAGGGTAAAATACAAGTTGGACGGAAGTATGGTTCGTGTATCATGTGCTGACATATATAAAACACGTGGTTTGTCTTGTGCATTATCCACACATTGAATGGTTGCCATTTGTGTTAAGGTATTGAGAAATGAATATATGTCAAATCTAGTTGCGAATGATTTTATATTCCACCGACTATGCATGTGAGCATTGATGATGATAAGATGCCAGTGGCTAATGTTTGATGTTATTTTTAGAATCAGTCAATTATCCAAATTTTGTTCCTCCATGCTGTATAAATTAATTGCAAAATTATTTCTCTTGTTTTATGGAGTTTGATGAAGCTCAATGAGTACATTCCTAAAGAAATTAATCTTAGTCATTGACTTTATATTTAACGGTTGGAAAATTAGTTGATTTTTTCTTTATTGTAGTGATAGTTTAAAAAATAGAAAAGTTGTCCTTGTGAATTATGTAATTTGTATGAAAAGAGTGGGTAATTATGACTTTTCAACCCTAAAAAGATTAGAAATTAGTTTAAAAACTTAAATAAATTTTTTAATTTAAGCTGGATAAAAAAACTAAAAATTAGTTTAATTTATATGTACAAATGCAATTAAAAATAAAATATAGATTATCACTACTATTTAAACTAGTTTAATTGCAAACACACCTTTTTTTCAACTCTACAAGAAACTGAATTCGTTGCCATTTTTGTTAAGATGTTCTTGTCAGCTGCCTGCCACGTATGATTTTGGCCATAGTTTGACATGATCCAAGGAAGGAGTGCTTTCTCTTACAACTGGCTCGTTTCATTACGTTTAAGCTTGCAGATCAATAGGTTTAGGTAAGAACATCTGTCAAGAATTCCTACCAAAAAAAAAGAACATCTGTCGAGAATGTTGCATAATTAATGCAAATAAATAGTGATATTAACTTCTAATAACTTGTGATTGATTGCATTGATTCATAGATCCTCCGTCATGATGACTCACCTCTTCCCTTTCTGGAATGTTCCTTTACTCTTCTACTTTCTTGAGAGAAGTAAATTAAGAAAGATGTTTGAAGACACTTCCTTTCTTCCACGCAAAGTATAATCAACAAAAAATTAATATTTTAAAAACCTTCAAAGATTTTTATAATTTCGTACAAGGAGAGGTACAAAGTGAGTTGAATGAATGTAAAATTTGGGGTCACACAATTTAAACATTTAGTTATGTAAGATTTTTTTCCTGTATTCTTAAAATTGACATGAATCTACAAATTAAAACCCCATGTATTGGGCTTTTATACTTGTTAATCAGGTCGGGTTACTATAAGTTCAGGTGATTTTGGATGAGCTTCGGTTGGTATTTTTAGGATCGGTCAATGTTTTCTTTTCTAAGCTCAACTAACTCTAAAGGAAGATGATAAAATATCACTCTTCTTACATGGTTTTTACTTTTAAGGAGTAGTCGGTGGGCTTAAGCTTATCTCAATGGGCAACACAAACCAGCACTCCACCAGATTCTCTTTTCAACTTATCAAGAAACCAAAACAACTAAATTCTTCTACTTGACCAAAATAAAACAACTAACGAATACTAATAAAGTAGAATAAAAAAAAACGGTAGGCACCTCCCTCTGTTTCTTCTTTCTATTCAAAGGCCACTTCAAGTTTGAAAACCACTAAACAAAACCAACAAACCAAACTATGCTTTACCAAAACCCAACAAGCACAAGTAAGAGGAAAATTCCAAATAGATAATCTAAACTATTACTGTACAACAAAAATCATGTCCATGTCCCCTTTTAATCTTATCCATTTCCTCTCTAACCCCTCCTATATAAACCACTCTATTTTCCTTGACTTCCCACATCAAAAAGTACATCTCATCAAAAACCAATCTCCATACACAAAATTTTTCAAGAAATCAAGAGATTCATATGGCGGATATTGCAATTTTAGTGGCGGAGGAGTACGAGAGGAGGGTGAAGAAACCAAGGAAGCTCGCCGGAGGAGGAGCTGAGGAGGCTGCCGGCGCCACCACCACGACGGTGGCGGTGAGCGGCGGGGCGAAGCTGGCGGAAAGCTTGAGAGGGATGAATTGGGTGAAGAAGGCGGAGGAAGTTTGCAAGGATTTGGAGCCAAAGAGTCAGATGGGTGTGGCTGCTTTCTCTGGATTCTTCTCTGCTTGATCAAAATAATTTGAAAGAAAAGAAATAAAAAATTTGTACATGATGAATGTAAGTTAAGATACTTTTCCTCTTTCTAGATTTTTGCTAGCAATGTTCTTCAATTGACCCCAAAAAAGAGAGATATGAGAAGTTTCATTCTGTTTTACTGGTGTTTTTTGTATGATCTGCACAACACGTTGTTAACTCTTCCACTGGATTTTATTCGTCTTGTACACAATGAGATAAACTAAGGTCCCAAACGAACTGATTATGGAATTATTTGGTGGAAAACAGGGGTGATATTGAGTATATGTTACATATGGCGACTGAAATTAATGGAAATTAGCTAGAAAGAGTTTGATGCTATCTAAGACAGTAATTTATTCAGGCAAGGGAAAGAAATGGACATAAACATCAGCAGACGTCTATACATATATAATAGATGATAGATTTAAGTAAGTGAGAAGAGTTCTTAGTGTGCACAATTTATATTCATAATTTTAAGTTATATATCTATAATTTTGAGTTATAGAGGATAGATTTATGTAATTTTCGTTTCCCTGAAATCAGTAGCACTCTATTTCTTTGTTGTAAGTTAGGTTCGATCAAGATCGTTAAATAAAAATTCAAGGTCTAAAATTAAATTCTTTTCTCTTTATATTAATTTATATTTAAAAAAAAAATTCTTATAGATTTTAGTAACTTTTACCTATAGAGTTTTTAACAAACTGCATAGAAATAAGACTGCCCTTTGAGTTTCTTTTGTACCGGAAGGTATGCTTTAATTATACATGTTCAATCTTGTTAGGTCCTCTCCTAATAAGATCATCTAAACTACTCTAGAGAGATCTGGAAAATTACGGAAGGTTCTAGAAGGCTACAGAAGCTTCTAGAAGAATTAAGAAGATTATGGAAAAATCTAAAAGATATCGAAACGTTATGGAAGCTTCTAGAAGACGTCGGAACCTCATAGAAGATTATAGAAGACATTGGAACATTATGGAACCTTCTAGATAAAGGTAGGTTGTTAGAGAATTATTTAGACATATGGAGAGAGTTGTAAATATGTCTAAAATGTCTTAGATTGTTCTAGACTTGTAATGAGACATCTAGATAGGAAGAATCTAGACTAGTTTAGATGAAACTTAGTCTAGGATTCTCTAGAATTCTCCATAAGCCATGTAAAGAGTGTGACTTGCCTATAAATAGCCACCACCCCCTCATTTGCATCCATCTAAGTGATCAAGCAACAAGTGAGTTGTAAGTGAGAGAGTGTGCCCACAAAATACATCTAGTCTTGTAAAATCTCTTTCCTCATAAATGTTAAAGTTAGCTTGTAAAATTAGTTGTCCCACTTGCCCATCTTAACCCGACGAAGTGGGAAAAGTCGAGTTTTCCCAACAAGTCTAAAGTGTAGAGTTTAGTTTAATTACAGAGTTATATGTTGTTGATTCTTTTTTTTTTTAAACCTATCTTAGGAGCAAGCCTTCCTAATAGAGAGTGTGAGGGTTATTTTTTAGTTGATGGTTATTTATACAAGGCGGGACGCCTAAGCATACCTACCTCGTCCCTTCGACTCCTCATCTTAGAGGTCCATGATGGTCGAGGCCATTTTGGTGTCTCCAAAACCTGCTCAGCTCTTAGGAAACATTTGTTTTGCCCCCACATGCTTAGACAAGTGACACATTACGTCCGAGCTTGTGTCATATGTCAAAAAGTCAAAGTATCTTCCCATCCCCATGGCCTTTACACATCGTTACTCATACCTACGGGCCCTTGGGAAGACCTTTTCTATGGATTTCATTGTGGGATTGCCTATGTCTAAACTTGGGAAAGACTCGATTTTTGTCATAGTGGATCGGTTTTCAAAGATGACCCATTTCGTGGCTTGTAAGTCCACGAATAGCGTCGTTGAGATAGCCAATTTATTATGACAATGTCGTTCGTCTTCATGGAATTCCATGTAACATTGTGAGGGGTAAAGACTGTAAATTTGTGGGACACTTTTGGAGGAGTCTTTAGGGGAAGTGGGGTACCAAACTCTTATTTTCCACTAGCTACCAGCCTCAAATCGATGGCCAACCTGAGGTGACCAACCGCACCTTAGGAGCCCTACTCCGCACCATGCTTAAGACGAATCCCAAGCGTTGGGAGGAATTAGTTTCTATTGTGGAGTTTTCTTATAATATTTGTTGGTATTCAGCTACAAAGCCTACACGATTCGAGGTCGTCTAGTCGCAACCCGTTTATGCCTTTAGACATGCACCCTCGACCACTTGAAGACGGAGACCATAACACTACCGCCAACTTCGTTGATCATATCATGGAGCTTCATCGCCGAACTTGCGCCCAACTAGAGAGGCGCCCCATGCAATATGCCACACAACACAACCGCGGCTAGTACTGGGTCATGTTTCCCCCGAAGACTTCATTTGGGTGAAATTATGCAAAGAGTGGTTCCATCAAGAAGGAAGACAAATCTATCTTGGAGAGGTGATAGACCGTTTTGGGTTCTCTGCATTATAGTCGCCAACGTCGACCAACTTAATTGAGTTGCCCGATGACTATGGCGTCCATCTGAGATTCATTGTTACCGATGTCATGTCATATGCGGAGCCCGAGTTTGATGATGAAGAAGCGAGGATGCTTCTCTCTCAAGGGAGGGAGGGTGATGCGATCATGTCTCTTCCCATGTCCACTATAGTCGAGGAAGACGTCATGAGTGTTCCACATCATTGGAAAGTCTATCTTATTGTTGGATATTCAATCCCTGTATATCTATCTTCTATTATTTAATGCTTTCTAGTTCATTTATGGATATTTCCTAAGTTAGTTTTTGCTAATTATGTAAAGTTGCCTTTTATGTTTATTTTGATCTTGGACGTGGGCTTTTGTCGGCTAATTCAGTTAGAACATGAAATTATCCGAGAGCTTGAAAATGTTCTTGAGCAGGAACATATACTTTGGTATCAAAAATCTCGGGCTTCTTTTCTTCTGGATGGTGATCGAAATACCCGTTATTATCACCTATATACTATTATTTGCCGACGAGCAAACAAAATCGTTCTCGGTTGGTAATTGGGTTAACAATCGTAGAGAGGTACAAAATATTGCCCTGAATTTCTTTGCAAATTTATACATGGCAGAGACTAATACTTAGGAGCCGAACACTTTGCCGTTTGTAATAAATTGCTCTTTTTCGGACCTGAGCTCTAGTGGTCGAGAAGCTCTTTCATCGTCGTTTCAGGCTTCAGAGCTGTGGAATGCTGCTAAGGAAATTGGACCTTTCAAAGCCCCAGGTCCGGATGTTTTCCCGGCCGTTTTCTACCATAAAAGTTGGAGTACCGTGGGTGCTCGAGTTACAAATACTGTGCTGAAGTTTCTGAACCAGCAGATTCTCGAACCCGGATTCATTGATGCTTTATTGGTTCCCATTCCTAAAGTTGACGGTCCCTCACTCCTCTCGCAACTTAGGCCTATCTCTTTGTTGAATGTGGTATTCAAAATCAGTATAAAAATGATTGTTAACAGACTGAAAGCTCACATTGCTGATATGGTGTCACCGATGCAATCTAGTTTCATCCCGGGTAGGCAGATTGTTGACAATATTGTGATTGTTCAAGAAGTTGTCCATTCGATGGAACGCCGCCATTCAAATGCACATTGGATGGCTCTTAAAATTGATTTGGCCAAGGCCTATGATCGAGTTCGGTGGGACTTCTTAGATGAAATCTTGACTTCTGCTGGTTTCACTAATCACTTGCGTCAGGTTATTATGCTGGGGCAATCTTCATGGAACACTAGTTTGCTTTGGAATAGTGAAGTGGCTGGAAGTTTTTCTCCATCGAGGGGCATCAGGAAGGGAGATCTGTTATCCCCGTACCTTTTTGTTCTTTGTATGGAACGATTATCCCACATTATCCAGTCCGCTGTAACAGCAGGCCTCTGGGCTCCTATTAATGTGGGCGGTGTTCCAATTTCCCACTTGTTCTTTGCAGATGATTTGTTGCTTTTTGCTGAGGCTTCTTCTGCTCCAGCAACTATCATTCAAACGTGTTTAGATTGTTTTTTGGGCTCCTATTAATCAGATGAACATTCCCTTAACTTCAGATTTGGGAAGATACTTGGGTGTCCCTACTTTGCATGGTCGGGCAACTAAGGAGAATTATCAATATATTCTCGATAAAATTGCCTCTAGACTTAGCGGGTGGCAGGCCAGATCCCTTTCTTTGGCTGGTCGTGTTACACTAGCGAACTCTGTTTTGACGAGTCTCCCTGTGTACGCTATGCAGTCCTCTCTTATCCCTCGCTCGATTTGCGATGCTATCGACAAAGAAGTCAGTGGCTTCATTTGGGGATCTAATAATGCAACACGGAAGATACATCTTGTGTCTTGGGAGAAAATTACTCAATCACGGTCACAAGGGGGGCTGGGAATTCGAAGCATGCGTGAGTCGAACACGGCGTTACTCGCCAAACTTAGTTGGCGGATCCTCAAGGAACCCTCAAGTCTCTGGAGTCGGGTCATAAGGGGAAAATATTGCAACCACAGGGCTGCCATTGCTCTTTTTAAACACTCAAGTTGTTATCCTTTTATAGCTTAAGTTCAATTTTATCCAAGTTAAAGTTATTGAGTCGAGTTTCTCCTCGCTTGGATTAGGTGTCACCATCAATTACATTTTATCTTGTTCGTTCTCTAGTTTGGATCTCCAAACCCTTAGACTCATCACTTTGAGTCGCTAGCTTTGTGAGACCGTTGTTGAGGTTCTCGCACCGCCACCAACGCCATCGATGACGCTCGTCCCGTGCACCGCCTCTAAAGTTGCGAGTTTGATCTTCCACTATGGGCCTTGAATTGCTTTTTATCTAGCCCAATTACTTTATAGTGTGTTAACTTATAAGACCCAAATAAAATATATGTAATGGACCAAATTCAATTAGTCCCAAAAGTCATAATGGTTAGTGGTTACTAGCAAAACACTAAATCTACCTATATAATCCGGATTATAAATCTCCATTATAAATTCTAATATATCGTTACTGTGAGCGGGTAAAAAATCACAGCTACCATATTATTATTTTCGTTATCGCCATAAAGGTATTTCTTAATTATTACGTATTTATTATCTTTTATCTATTTTTCTATTATACTAAATATGGTGGTTATGAAACTTAATAGAAGATTTTATCTTTCATTAAAGATAGAATTAAAGTTGGAGAAGGGGGAGAATATTCTTTAGTTGGGCTTTAAGGCAGTTGACCAACCCTAGGAGGATAATATTTTCGGCCTTATTAATAAGAAATTCGGCCCCCTACCTCTCCTTCTTCCATTATAAATACACGTCTTCGCCGTGTAGGGAAAGCCACATGTTGCATATTGATTGATAGACTAATATTCGCTCAGGCTATTGAACACACCTATTGAGAGCTTGAACAGGCTAATATTCGCTTAGCTCGACTGTTCAGGATTAATATCCATGCTCGCTGGATCTCTCGCTTTCTTGTTATACCTCGACGTTCAATTTGAAAACTGCTCTTCTGACTTAGGCATCGGAGGTGGATTAGGGGGTCCCCGCCCCCTGTGTCCATTGTTTTGCAGGTTTCTAGGTTATGAGATTGAAGGCGGAGCGGAAGAGGAGTTCTTAATTAGTGCACTGAAGAGGAATTGAAGGCGGAGTTTGCAAAAACAGTTACTAAGCCATCTTACTTAAAGGACAAATATTTCTTCCATATTCTTCTCATATTTCATCAATAAGGTGACTTGTAAATGAAAGTTTCTACACTACTACATAAGAAAATGTGATTACATGTACAACTAACTTTCCTTGATCGAATATCCGTTATATGCGAGCCTATCTTGAGTAATGTAACTAGCCCAATAAAATAACTAATGACCCAAAAAAGGATTCATCTATTGCAGGTCCAGCAAGAATTTCGAAAGCCCATTAGAGAAACTTTTATTTAAAAAAAAAGACAAAAGACAGAGGCTCAAACCCAACTTCCTTATGTCATATAATATTCAAGGTAGAAGTGTAACAGTGTAAGCAATAACATTGTGGCTAAAACAATATTATTATAATGAATAAAGACACTTGGTGTAGTATGGTTCTGTGATGGTGGATGACAAAAGCACAGTAGTAATCCTTAAAGGAAATCGAGATTCAAACAAGGCGATAAAAGAGCCCATAACTTGGATACCACATTACTACCAGTTGAACAGCAAATCCACACTAGCCTCTCACAAATCCCGGGCCCACTTATCTTATTGCTTACACACCCGTATGTGTACGTACTTGCTATTTCTTTCCCTACTTTTTCAAATAAGGTTTCAAAGAATAAATGTAGATGAAAACACTATATTTTCTTCTCGTTACTTATTGGAGACTCCGTCCTACATCGGAAATATAAAGAAAACTAAGCCAGTATAAATATCATTGGGTTACTCCTCCTATTGCCAATTGGTTTTAGGATGGAACCCAACTGAGCTTGTGTACTGGGCTTATGTATGCACGTGGCCCATGAACTCCACACGGTGGTCCACGGATTTCGACAGTACTTTAGTTCCATTTAGTAGAGAACTGAAGAAAAAGGGTCAAATAGTCATTAAACGGAGGATAAACCAATGCCTACCATCATCAAATATAAAAACAAAAATCCCTCAAACAAAGCAAGCAATACATGAAAAATCCCTTTTTCCCGGGCCAAGTGAGCACTCTGCACAACGCTCCATAATTCTAGTTTCTCTATACACGTTGTCATAAATTTGATCAATAATTTACAATTCTATCATAATTTTACCACTGGACAAGTTAAGTATTAGTACAAACACCATATTATTCGTACATATCATGAAAACGACCTAATCATATACAAATGTGTAGTATAATCACGGGGAGCATTGCTTGGAATGAATGGATACTTTCATTCAATGAGAAACTAAACATACAAATTCGTAGATATTACAAGGATGTCAATCTTAATATAACGAACCACTCTCTAGTTTCTCTATTGTTTTGTTTGATCGTACATTCGTATAGAACACAACTCCTAACACGATTTATAATTATACTAGCACATTAATTGAATTGGTCCAATATCTTTGGAATGTTTTTTATATGGCGTGCATCTCCCAATCGTTACCCATGCCTTGGAAATTTGTCCATACCTTCTCCGGTAAATGCTCCCACGTCTCTTGATGGCTGTTGTATAACATATATACATCCTCTTACACAACTCCTATTATAATTTTGCTTGTTCTTTCATAAAGATTGTGGTCATGACTGACGAAGGGGGTGTTCGTTCTTCAATTGCACAACTCATATCCTTCAATTGCACTCTTACTTTAATAACAGCTAAAGGACATTCTTAAGGTGATTATGATTGATTAGCCTAAATCATACTATTAAATGGAACTATATATAGGAGATAATAAGGTTAGACAATGGTATCGAATTCGAATTATATACAATGTTCTGAAAAACGCTAGGCGGATGCTGGGCGGAGAGGGACCGCCTAGCACCTAGACGGCCTGAACGGTGGCCTAGGCAGTCCTAAACGAGTGCCTAGGTGGTCTGGACGGCTAGGCGGGGCCTAGAAGGGATTTTTAGAACAGTGATTATATATAATAGACGACAACAACAACATCAATCTAGGTGTATTTCGGTATGTGCGAGATCTGGGGAGTCGAAGATAGTGCCCGAGTGAAAGTCGGGAGAATATTTCTGGCAGACCCAAAACAAAAGAAAATACTAAGGCTAAAAGACAAGACTGAAAACTGAGGGGGAAGCAAATAAGAGATAAAAAAATAAAACGAAAACGAAAGCGGTACATAAAAGAAACCCAACAAGTGATAAAAGAAAAAACTAAGCAACGGTGACAAAGAGCAGGGTATTCTCTCTGGGTCTTTCCTACTTACGCTCAATCATTGTAATCCTCTCGCGCCATTGATCCCTACACATGGTTATTTCCGCTAAAACTGTCAAAACAATAATGTCTTGCTTAATGACTTCCTTTCAGCTCTTTTTCAACATGTCCCTGTTAACGATGAAATTGTCGATCCTCCGAACTGGGGCATCCGGCGGCCTCTGTATGCCCCAAACCCATCATTGAAAGTTGGAAATAATTGAAATGCAATATAGTGTATAAAATTGACTGCCGACTTCACTTATTTTATTCCTTTATAGTATATATAATACCCAATAGGTCACTCAAAGTCATAGCTGGTCTAGAAAAAAAAGAAGAAGCTAGGGTATTTGATCTGAATCCTACATTATGTTCAAATTAATATTATGACTATATTATTGTGGGAAATAGACATTTTTTTATTTCATATTAAATTTACATCTTAAATACTCCCCCCAATTTAGTAATACGTGATTTTTTAACCAAAAAATTCTTTTATAAAATATTGTTATTTTATATTTTTTTGAGATAAGAAAATAGATTAGGAAGAGCACTAATAGACTAGTGATCGCCCTCAAGCATCTTGACGGATGAGGGTAAGTAACCCTGAGTCAACTACGAGCGGGAAGGAATAGACGCGTCGGAAGGATCCCGCGATTAAATACTTCCTCCGATCAAACAAGTTTTAAAAAAAAACATTAATTAAACTTAAAATTTTAATGTCTTTTTCGATCTTATAACTTTTTAAATATTCATCACCTTTTTGAACTATTAAATGAAAATTTTTGGTCAAAATAAACAAACTCCAATAACAATTTTCATATTTTACTCCTAATTAATTTAAAGGCCTAAAATAACACATAAAATTAATCAAAATACAAATGCTAAGACCACACATTTGTAAATGGAGAGAGAACTCTAAGGCCATCTCCAATAGTTTTTCCAAACTGTTGGAAATTGTGCATTTGGAGAATTTTACCCATTTTTTTGCTCCAACAGCTTCTCTATCCAAATCTCTATAATGGAGAATTCTCCGAATGATTGAAGTGTTTTATCTATATTTAGAGAATTCTCAAATTTATTTGGAGAATGCATTAATTAAAAGTGTATACATGGAAACTTGTGATTGGTGATATAAAATCTATGTATATATATAAAAGACGCAAGCAATAAGGCCACCACGTTGCGCCACCTAAGATTTTCCTAAGTGTCGTTCCCATGTTAAGCCACCTAGGATTTTGCCACATAAGATTTTTTATTTTGAAAATTTATATATGTTGAAATTATTTTAGGACAATATAGAAATATGATAAATTAATCTAGGAAAGATACTATCTAAAATAAAGATTTTATCTATTATATAATAGAAATTAAGATATATCTAAAATATTTTATCTAAAATTAAAATACATTATAGAATATTAGATATTATATATTAAGCTAGATATATTAATTTAGTTTTTCCAATTAAATTTCTATCTATTATATGAAAAAATTAAATTCGAATTTTATTTAAAATTAAAGAAAATTATTTTATCTTTATTTTTTTCTATTTATGTAAAAGATTTGTCTTAAATAAAATTTTGATAAAAAATAGAACTTTCTATCTTTTCCTTAATTTTCTTTTTAAATTATTTATGTAAATATAAATGATTTTCTTATCATTAAAAAATTCATTCTTCATTTATATTTTATCATCGTTTCTCATTAAGTATATTTTTAATTTCTATTCAAATTTTTTAAAAGAATTGAATTTGATAAAAAAAATTACAAGAATTTAGATTATTTTTATCTTTTTATATTCTTTTGTAAAAGATTTTTAAAATTAAATGATTCTAATTCAAATAATTTTTATATTAAATTCATATAGTCGTGCATGGCATGACGGGTATAAGCTAGTTTTATATAAAAAAATTATATATAAATAAAACTAATAAATGTAAGATTCTTTAAAATAAAAAAACTGTTGGAGTTAAAGTAATTTTTATTTAGAAAATATGACTTTTGGCTCTTCATTTTGGAGAAAACTTATAGGAAAACAGTTGGAGATGGCCTAATTATTTTAGACAATTCTCATCTCAACCTTCTTTCACTCATTGACTCCAAAAAAAAATTGCACACTCTTAGGGCTCGTTTGGTATCCATATCAGGATATCAGATATGGATATGACTAATACCCATATCTGGTGTTTGGTATATCCTAATATCGATTTCAAACTAATATATGTTGTTTGGTATAGGAGTATATCGATATCAGCTGATATCAGAAGGATATCAGAGTGATATTAGAGTGTTATTTTCATATACACCAGAAAATTGGTATATCAAAGATATCACTCATATCCATACCCATATATGATATCTAGATATCACTCGTATCGATATCTTAATATTCATACCGATACCGATATTCGATAATTCATACCTTAAATATCAATACCAAACGAGCCCTTACTACTTTATAATAGCAACTTTTTTTAACTCAATAACTAACTTTTTCTTTAAAAAAGTACCAAAATTGTATTTTAGTATTTTTTAGAGGTTATTTTAGTTCATTAATGTTATCCCTAGCAACCTACGGCTAAAAATAACGCTTAGGGCTATGACGTCGTAGTCCAAAGATATTTTTTAAAAATAGAAAAAGAAAAAGCGAAAGTTCCAAATTACAGCTAGCTACTACCTTAATTTGCATTACCAAATTATTAATACTAAAAATAGCAATATACTAATACTACCACGTATAATATAACCATTTACCATATCGCAACCTAAGCTTAGGGTGACCCCCACCTCCAAATTCATACATAGAAATATTATAAATTACATAAGTACATAAATAACAATTCTACTAATCCATCCAATAATTTGTTTTCATTTTTTTTTTCACATTCCTCGTTTTCTTTTCCAAATTTTCCAAAATTCACCCTCCAAACTCCCTAAACGAAAACCCACTCTTCTCCGGCGGGTTGCCTCCGGCGGCACTGTGGCGGAGCCCAAGCGTAAGGGACACGTCGCCGGAGGCCCCAAACCTTATAACCCCACCTCCTCCCTCGTCTCCCTGCCGACGTCCGAATTCGTCAAAATTAGAAACCGCCGGCCAAGCTCCGGCGGCCTCCGCCGGAATTTGTGCTCCGCCGGTGATTCCAAAATAGGAAGGGTCGTTTTCAGTTGCTGCAGAATTCGAAGCAGCCCCTTGATGCATCGAATTCTGCGCGCTGTTACTCTCTCTGCTCCTGTAATCTGATAAACTATTATTATTATCATCGTCGTTGTCGTCAAGATCTTGATTATCTTCTTGATCTTGATTATGATCGCCTTGATCGTCGTCGTTGTCCTCGCCCTCTTGCTTGGATTCTTGTTGGTACATTTCTTCAACCATGGGCTTCCAAAGGCGGACCCTGGCATTTATGAACCAGTTTGAGACCTACACAAAAACCCACAAAGAAAAAATTAACCCTACAAATAATTAATTTTTACAGGTCCACAGAAATTTCCCAGGAAAAAAGAAAAAACATGCTGCAAAATATTGAATTTGTTTCAGAAATTTAATGTGTTTCATGAGACAAATCTACAAGAACAATCCCCGTTTCCATGCAAATAGTGACAACACGTACATGCTTATATATATTGCATGCAGGCTATTCAGTCAATTAATGCCGTGGGGGAAGCTAAAGTTTTTGCATTTTGGCTTCTTTTATTTTTACTAAAAACATTAACCAATCAAAAAACTCTCAAGAATTTAATTAATGGTATAATTTTTAGATAATCAAAGTTTAGGGGTCAATTGAATAATTCAACGGTAAGCATTTGATTAATTAAAATGAAAATTTTACTAAGTTCTTGTATTTGTGTTACAAATATTTTTCTAAAAAATAAAAAGAAACGTGCTACTATCTTGCTCTAAAATAAGTCATTTTAGCTTTCAACACAATTTTTTTTAAAAAATAAAAATTATACTCAATTTCTTAATATTTTTTTTTATCAATCTTACCACTTATTAAATATTTACCATCCTTTTAAATAAAAAAACCTTAGGTCAATAAAAACAAATTTTAATAAAATATTGTTAATAAATTGACTAGAAAATTTACCGCAATAATAAAAGTTGATTAAATTTCAAGTTTTAAAACGATATTTATTTTCCATCGGTGGAATCAGTTTAAGGCAGCCATGAGAGGATACCAGATACTTACTAATTGAGCTACAAAACTTTTAAAAGTAATGACATGGTGGCTTTTAGGTAAGGGACGATCCACATGTCAACTTGCGAATTGAATGCAAAGCTATAGCCACATCTAATTAAACTAACCAATTTAATATCAATATTGACACATATATACAAACACCACATAAGTTGGATATGACACATTTAAATTTAATAAATGCTTTCAACGCCCAAACCTACCTTACCCAAAAAAGGTTTAAAAGTCTTGTTTTTTTAATTTGTATACCATGATTCGGTGACAACAAAGGTTGTGTCCGATCGGTCAATTTGAGAGTAAAATAGTTAATCTAAAGAATTACATTATTCTAGTTTAAAAGGTGAAAGTTTTTTTTTTGGGTAAAATAATTACACTAAAGAATTACATTATTTCATCAGACGAATCTAATTTATTGAAAAGAGTGGGAGAAGATTGCACTCGAGAACATTATTTGCTACCTAATCACAGATTAGGACTTTTAGATGAAATCAAAGACTAAGACTGCAATCATTTTTTTTGGTAAATATCAGATATTTAAATTTGTTTAAATGTTCAACTACTGGTGGTATCTTGGACCATACTATAGTATATAATACTCTAGCTAGCTATAGCATATTATATAACCAAATTGGCTATGCTTTAAAATATATCAAATTAGGATAAAATATATAATCAAATCAGGATTAACCATGGGAATTGGGAAGTAAACTAATCCAAAAGATTTTCTTCTGTAAATAATGAATTAGAATAAAAACTTAACAATATTTCATATTAAATTAGAAATTCATGAAGAAAAAATGAAGGGGGAAAAAAACCTAAACCTGACAAGTGGTGATAACTAGCTTGAAAATTATATTACAATAATTAATAAGTTAACCATAATCTCACTCAATTGATTAAGCTGAAATTAAACTAATGAACTTGAGGATGACAAAATCTCACAATTAGAAAAATTATCATACAATCTGGTTGACATGACACATCAACCATATGAAATTATAGTTTAAATTTAAATCAAAAGCCTTACTATATGTAAGTACTATTAGTAAATGGAATATTATATTTATCTTTTTTTAGATAAAGAAAGAGATTCGATATAGATCTAGTAGGTCGGTAGACCGAATAATTTAGTAGTTGGACATACTGATAAGAGAGCACAAACATGAAATTTTTTTCAACAAATTAAACTAGAGAGAAGTCGAAAAAGACGTGCTTAGCATAATTCATGTTCTAAAAGTCTCGTCTAGACCACGTCTAGGCGTTAGATGGTCTCAGCCCGCCTAGCCTTTTAGTCCGTTTAAGTATTCATTTGGCCTTGTCTAGGTAATCATTTAGGCCGCTTATACACTAGACGATCCTTCTCCCGTTCTCCGTTCAGGACTATCTAACGTTTTTAGAACATTAAGCACATCACAAACAAGTGTAGATGGATTATTATTTATGTCTATATGATTTGCTTAGAAAGGGGAGCAAATGGAAGGGCAAAAAAAGGTGAAAGGAAAAGAAGAAGAAATGGGGATCGATGGAGGAGCAGATAAAGCTGATGCAGCTTTCAAGAGGGAGAGATAAATTGTAGTTTTTGAGCATGCATGGAGAGACAACGAAAGGTAAGAAGAGTGAATAAGGGTGAAAAAGACATGGATAAAACCAAAAAACATGCAAGAATCTCGCTAAATATTTTGGGGACGTGGTGAAAGCAACTGGATTTTTTTTTTATTGTGTCTCTGTCACTGTATAACACAGTAAAAATCAGTTGATCAGTTTGCATCACATCTCTCTCTACTGATCACACATTATTTATATTTTTTGCATGCATTGCATGAAATTGGATGGAGAAATAAGAGAGATTTATGGGGCCCTTCAATTTTAATTTTCGTATTTTTTATTCTTGTTGTTTTGGAGGGTTATTATAAATGACTTTTGCAAGAGAGACAAAGATTTTATTTACTTCATAAAGACCCCTTTTTGGGATTTCTGGTGATGAATTAATTACTACTCACTCCCTTTATTTTCTATACTAACATCTAATACTATAAAAGAGCCATTCTATTCTGGGCATTCACATTTATTAACACTCATATATATCCCATCACTTACTACAATAAAGTGACATTTTTTTGATCTCCTCAGCCTAACTAGCTCTAAACTATCTTAAAACCATCCTATATGTATGCATAATGCTTAAAGCAATATAATTGATTTTCGTTTTTTAGTCAAAGTCATGTGCATGAGAGTCAAAACGGAGAACTTAGGGCATTATTATGAAACCTTAACCGCTTGACCAGATGCCTAAAGACATATATTCGGTTTTTCTAATCTATGTTCCGAGGACATAGGTTAAGAATCGTATTTTGAAAATAACTTATCATAATTTATGTATCGGTTTTCTAACATAATGGAAAAATTTGATAAATTGTATTATTTGGGGTTATTTAATATTACTTTTTCATAGGGTTTATAGTTTTCTTTTAAGATACCTAGGCTAAAAAGTATAAACAGTTTATATATTTAGAGATTTTATTTATTTTATATGATTTATTTATTTTATTAGAGTATTAGCTTTCAAAATTAGAATCCTTAACCTATGTTCTAAGTGCAAAGGTTAGAAAAACCAATCGAAATACATTTAGGTTCAGGTTAGGATGAAGCAATTGTACTATTTCGAGTCATTGATGACTGATTGTTACACAAACCCTAGCTCCAAAACTAATTAATAGATTGTGATTTTAAGTAAATTATGTATAGAAAGAAACTAATCAATCAACATATGCAAGAAATATTGAAAGGGAAATTAGAGATGAACCTGATTTCTGGAGAGGCCAGTCTGCCTAGCCAACAGATGCTTATCAGCATCGCTTGGGTACCTGAGAAAGTGACCCAGTTATGCAATCCATAAAATTGACATCACAACATTAAAAGAATGGTAGCTAGTACAAAAATCTCATAACAATAAATAAACAAAATAAAAATACTACTAATAAACACTAATTATAGCAAACCCTCAAGTACAAAAACCATTCCATATTTATGCAATTTGATCATTTTTACCCCTTTCCCATTCTTTTTTGCCCCCCTTATATACTGAGCGTGAGAATCTAAAACACCAAAAAAGAATTCAAAGGCAAAAATAAAAAAAAAGTATGATTGAAAAAGAAGATGAACAGCACAATACAGCACTCAGTGTTATATATACTGAAACAACTGCCCTGCAAAGTGTTAATTGTTTGCAATTTTTAGGACCACTTAACTTATTTTCCCTGTTTACTTTCTCCCTTTCTCTTTTCCTCTCTCTTGTCTACCTACATTGTCAACCTAACAAATTTTTATATCTCAAGGTTAATTATATATTAAGATTTAGATATAAGTTTTGCTTTTTCTTTTTTGTCACGGGCACTGCCATAAAAGTCGAACCAAAAACCTCTAGATATTACTCTTGGAGGTTTAACCGCTTGAATAGATACCTGAAGATGGATATAAGTTTTTCTAAGGACTATATATAACTTGGTTTCTTTATGTACACTAATATCTAGGAACCTTAGGATAAAGATTTGAGAGTGTCCTAAGTTGAGGACCACAATTGAGTCAATAATTTAATGGTGTTTTTCATCTCATGAGCATGTTACATGTATATTTTACAAACATTCTCTTTATTTTTTTTTAAAAGTTTATTTACTATGGCTAGCTGGCTTTGATGCAATAATTCAACTTCTTTTGAATAGGCCTTATAGAAATGTCTATTTGGTGATGAAATGATTGCATATGAAATGTGCAGGGGAACAATTAAGCTTTTTGGTGTCCTATGGATTGTTGAAGGTTAAAAACACATGTGAGCTAGGTAAAACTAAAAAATAAAGCTAGTTGGAGAAGAAAGTGCTTAAGATATGTATGATATGAGAACAACTTTTTCTACTGACCATAAAATTACACCAAAAGGACAGTACTGCGCATAATTACTGTTCTTTTTAACCCTCATACAAGTAGAAAGAAAAGGTCAATTTCCCAAGTAAACTCTTGGATCATGTTAACCTGAAAGCTATAGCTAGCTAGCTTCATTTAACTCTTATTTATCATAGAGTAGACAGAAAGCAAGGAAAAGGTCATTTAGACATTTCTCAATTTGATGTGCCATTCTGACACTAACTCCTTAGCCAACTCAATGACTTTGAAACTAAACAATTTAACCATTACGCATTAGGGTGCTTATGTATTACAAATGATTATGCATTATAATGCATTATAATGTGTAATCCAAATGCACCCTAAATATGATTTATTTTACTAGCAAGTAGCAATTAATAAATTAACATTCCTAATTGAGCAAAGCAATAATAATTAGGAGATTTATTAGAGTCTCGGCGTATTTAGGAGATTTATGTTCTTGGAAAGACGATAAGCTCCTAAATTCGCTGAAACTCCCAAATAAGCTTCATGCCAAACATAGCCTTAGAACGACAATACACTAAAAGAGAAGAGAGAACATACGGATTAAGGAAGTGCTCGAAAAGCCAAGCTCTAAGTATGTTGACAGAGCGCTCGGGTAGGCCTCTTTGGGGCCTCCATGCTTCTTGTTCCATCATACCCATTTGGTGGAAAGCCCTTTGTTGTCTTAGGCTTTGCTCCAACACCTTCAACCTAGGTGTCTCGCCTTTAGTTAATCCGGTGCCCACCGTCACATCCTTCTCTCCTAGGAGCTCACAACTATGCTTTAGTTGTGCCTGTATTGCGTCCTTTAGACACCGAAAGTGCCTTGACATTGCCTTTTGTGCGAGTGCGGTGTAAGGGATTGCAACTCCGTAACCCATCACAACGTCGAAAGAGTTCACTACCATCTTCATTTGTTCACAATAGTGGCTATACCTTCTCTCCACCTACAAATCATCCCATATTTTCTTTCAATCTATGATATTATGATACAACAAGACACAATTACAATATAAGACATTCATGCCAACACATTATCACTTTAGGAGCATTTGGATTAACACACTTAATGCATTAAGTTGTATTAAATTACGAAGCACGTGTTATCTTATATTATCATGACATGTTAACCAAACACACATTACTAAGTTTAGTGCTAATGTTTTGATGACTAGATGTCAGTATAATCTCTAGGCTATTTATAAACAATGTTCATAGCTAAATTAGAAAACTAAGACTTTGTAATACAGAATATTGGATGTTGTTGGGTCAAATATCCTGGTTTTGTAGGTAAGATACTGGAAGAGAAAAGGTTGTTTTCATTCAACAACCAATGCTATAAGAGACAAAAGGGGGAAAGAGACGGTGCAGTTAGAATGTTGACAATAGGATTTGGTAGTGTTAGATGCTTAGATTCAACTCTTTGTCAATTTTGGTAAAGAACTCCTATGACATATTAACTCAAATTGTACATGAGAATTGTAATTAAAGGAGCTTGGTAGTACCTTTATACATATAAGAGAAATTATGTAGTAACCCTAAATGATGCCAATAAGAGTCTTCTATGTTAAAATCAAAGTAGAATATAATGGAAGGAATTTCTCATCTTTTGAGTGTGTTTATTTGTAGTATAAAGAAACAACTAACAAGAAGCACACTCCTCCTCAAGTCAACTGACATATATAGATATAATGAGTGTAGTAAAATATCATAATTAATCTATGTTACATATATGTGTAAAAATATCACTTCTTGAATTGCTCAATCATGTAGTTGTAGACTAGTACGTAGTATATAGTACAATTATAATATGGTGTAAGAAATTATAAGGATTTCAAAAGGGTAAAAGGAAAACCTGGGTAGCCAATTAAGCTTGATGAAATTTGATTCTACAATTGATCTACTTATATACCGATTGACCAACAAGCATTTTAGAAATCATATATGCAATTAAAAAAAAATTCAGCCGCCGGCATCTATAGGTTGAATAATTTATGTAGGTAATTAACTTTTAATTGGATATGGTCGATCAAGCAATAAAATTTTCTAATCGTGTGGGTGGTTTCCTAAAGTTAATTATATGATTAGCAATTAATTAAGAAGATTTGGTCATTGAGTACTATTGTAAGAGAGAGGAGAAGAGAGAATAGTAAAACATGCCTCATCAAGCATTGATAGGAGTTTGACCTTCCTCCTCTGGTGCTCCATCCTATCCGCCGGCGACAACGGCGGCAGATCCTTGCCGGAGTTCACGCCGGACGGCCCGGCCGTGGCGGCGCTCGTGGTGGTGCTACTCATGGAGTCATTCCTAGAGAAATTCTTCTTCTTCAAATGACCCCTCCCAACGTTACAAAACTCCTCCAACAACTCCTGCGCCGGCCTCGCGTACCTTGAGTTCCGCACCACGTTTACGGCCCCAACCGAACTCGACCCGAACCCGAAATGACCCGACTGGTGACCCACACCATATCCTTGCAAATGCATCACATGTTGAGTTTGACCCTCTTGGTTGTTGTTGTTATTATTAAAGAACATCAATCCTCCTCCGCCGATGCCGCCCATCCTCATCTCCTCCTCTGCCTTGGCCGCCTCCAGGCTCGAAGAAAGCGAAAGCGACAGCCCTCGGCCGCCTTCTCCGCCTCCGCCACCACCTTCCGGGACCCACGTGAAGTGGTGGTGTTGGTTCGGGTTGAACACGTGGGCGGGCGGCGGAGGCGGAGACGGGGACCTCGGGTGGGGTTCGGCGAGGAAGAATTGCATGCCGGCTGCGGTGTTGACGCCGGCAGCGACTGGGGCGCCGCCGAAATTCAGCATCTCGGAGAGCATCCCTGCGGTCTCGTAGACGGCCGGGTGTAAGCCGCTTCCGGACGCGCCCTCAGGCGCGTGGGGAATACCCGCGAGTGGATGATGATGGTGAGGCGCGTCGAAACCCTGGAGACGAAGCTTGTTATTGCTATTATTGTTATTATTGTTATCTCTTCGGATCTGCGATTCATCTTGTTGATCGGAGAAGGAGAAGAGCCCGCCATGGTGGAAATCTTGTGACATAGAATTCGAATTTTGTTTTGAGTTTTCTTGTGAGATGAAATTGAAGGGCTTGCTATGATTCCCATATTGATGGTTGCTTAGTACTCTTCATCTTCGTCGTCGTTGTCGTCGTCATCGTCGAAGAATTACTCTCAATTTAATTCAAGTGAAAGAAAGATCCTGCAACCATGAATTTCAACAGTACGAATTTCTCAGCAAGAAAAAGAGGGTTACTATAATTTGGCAATAAATGAGTGCAGAGATTGTAATTTATACCTTGGGAATTCAAATTAAGCTGCTTCAAGATATGGTTTGTGAAATTGAAAGCCCCTTGTTAGTGAATTTGAGCTCTGAAGAAGAATCCTGATAATTTAATTCATCTTGTTGGAGCTTCTGCAATTGTCTTCTATGGAAAGAGAGAGGGGGAAATTAAAGTAAGATGATAAGCTTTTATGGAATACGGAAGGCTTCACAATTCACAGGCGCTTTCTCTCTCTCCCTCTCTACGCTCACTCATACAAGACAGACAAGTTACGAGAGAAAGGAGACGATAAAATTTGTGTACGATTTGGCAGGAAAATAAAAAGAAAATATTGGGGAAATTAAAAGGGAAAGAGAAGAGGTATCTATGTTGTTGCTGGTTCTTTTTCACCCTAATGTTTGCTAGCTACCTTTCTTCCAATTAATCCACATATGATTTTTCTTTTTAAATGTTTATTTTTTGTGTAATATGAAATATATATTATTCTAATTTGACAAAGTTATATGTGTATATATGTATGATGCTAAATGGACAAGAATTATGTATTAGGAAATGACTTGGGGTCATCGATCAATTGGGTTGTGTGAAATCCCTAAAGTGACCTCCTTGTACACCTAGCATCAAATCTGAACTAGCTCTCTTGATTTTATTTGATTTTGATGAGGTATAAGAACAACTTGTGCGACAATAAATATTTCAATGGTTGGTTGTTTTGTTTTTCTTTTTTCTTTAGTTCTTCATGGTAAGCTTTTTATGATAGCTCAAGCTTGCATATTGGGTAAGCTGTGTAAATTCTCTTTTCTTAACCTTGTCTTATGGCTCCATGTTTGATCGGTCCAATATTACACCATGATTGGGAGGAAGTACTCCCAATATTAATCTCTTCATATATTATCAAGATGTAGTCATGTGTCCGGTTTTCTTAGAACCGGGAAACTGACGATTTTTTCGTTTTTGAACCGCCCATTCCGGTCCCGGTTCCAGAACCGGTGGTTCTCCCGTTTATTTAATTATTGTTTTAAGAAAATTAAAGTTACAATTTATGATTTTAAGTTTTTTTGTTATAGCTAGAATTTCGTTTTTAAATTAAATTTTACATAATCATAAAATTCAACTTTTAAATTAAATTTTATTAAAAAAATACTTCTCGAACCAGTGGGAACGAAAAAACCGCAAACCTTTTCGAGGAATCGGGGGTTACCTGCCTGGCTTCGATCCTATGCTGGTGCCCTGAACAGCAAAGGCACCCCCATCAGCTCGAGTGTCATGACCCGATGTCACGGTCCTTTGTCGCTCGTCTTGAATCACGAGGGCGTATGCTTGATTGATATTCGACAAAGGCTCTTGAGTGAGGATTTGAGAATGGACAGTCCCGATGGCGTCATCGATCCCCATCAGGTATTGGTGAATCTGCTCTTCGTTCTGTTCTTTTGTCAGGCCGTCAACCCAAGCATATTCACATTTGTCGCATGAACCTCTTCGACTGCTTTGATAATGGGAGAGTTGATCCCATATTTTCTTCAATGCCCCGAAGTAAAATGTGACACTCTTGCCTCCTTGAGTACACCGAGCAAGATCAAAACAGAGTTGTAGCTTACTAGCTGGAAATATGGATGATCTTCTTTATATTACTTAAATTGGTGTCAAAATCAATGACTTCCCAGAGATAGGGTCTTCAAACCAATCTCACTAAATCGCACCTTTATTTTGGAGGACTTCCCTCAAACACGCAACTCTCCCTTGCCTCTTCCCTGGGGATCTCGATTGGCTCTTTTCCTCTTAAATACTTGGGTATCCCCCTCTGTTCTAAGTCCCTTGTTGTTGCTGAATTTAACCCACTCATCCACAAAATCACGGCCCGCATTCAGTCCTGGTCCGCCAAATGCCTGAGCTATGCTGGCAGGGTCGAGCTCCTCTGATCCGTTCTCTTTGGGATCCAATCCTTTTGGGCTAATATCTTCAAGTTTCCCAATGCTGTCATATCTCGGCTGAATAGTATCCTTAGCTCCTATCTCTAGACTGGGAATGATCACGGATCGCGTCATCCTATTGCTTGGGATCAGGTTTGTAAACCGAAAAAGGAGGGAGGTATAGGCTTTAAAGAACTGCTTTCATGGAATAAGGCAAGTCTGGCAAGATCCATTTTTGAGCTGTCCAATAATGAGGAAAACATTTGGGCCTGCTGGATCAGAAGTTATATTCTCAAAGGAAGACAAATATGGCAAGCCTCACACTCACAAAATGTCAGCCCACTCTGGAATAATCTGCTGAACATCAAGGATGATCTCCTTAGGCGGGGGAACTGTGATTATATTCTCAATACCATGAGGAAGAGCAGTGGGAAGTACTCTACCAGAAACGTGTATGATCTCCTTCGTACACCCGCCAACACTGTGGACTGGTGGCCCGCTGTTTGGGGAAAGGTTAGCCTCCCTCGTGCCAAATTTTTGCTATGGATGGCGGCACACAAAAGGCTCACTACCCGTTCCAAGCTCAAGGCCTGGGGGTTGGTTCAAGATGACAGCTGCGCTCTCTGCTCCAGCCCTGGCGAGACCGAAGATCACTTATGGGGCAGCTGCAGCTACACCAACCAGGTTCTCACCATCGTTCTTCACTGGCTGGGGGTCCACTTTCCCGATACCTGCCTCGACGATTGGCTGCGATGGCTGAGTTCGGCTCCGAGGAAGCAAAGTTTTATTTTTCAAGTGACGTGTGCTGCGTTGGCACACTTGGTTTACTTTTCATGGCAAGCAAGAAATGCCATCGTTTTTGAGAATAGGAGTATATCAAGTGAGGATTGTGTTGTTGAGGTCATTAATATGACTAAGTCTTGTATTGCCACTAAGTGGGGAAAACACGATGCCAGCAGCCTTGTGTGATTCTCTGCTCTTCGTGTCTATCCCACTTAGTGAGTGTAGGGCTTTTTTGTCTGGCCACGGTTTTGGTAGATAGCTTGCATCGGTTCACTTCTTTTTGTGATGTATAGCTCTTCATAGGCCTGTATATTCTTGGATCCCTATTAATACAATTTATTACCTTTCCTTCAAAAAAAAAAAAATCAATGACTTCCATGAATTAGGTTTTTGTAAAATCATCTGTGTAATAACCTGTTATTTGAACTTTGGTCTAGACTGATCATGCAACTTTAATTAGGTGTTCACTGTTCAAGCCTGAAAATCTTAAAACGTCGACTTCAGGGTTCTCTCCCCCTAAGAAACCCAACTGATTGCCTTGAAAATTTGTATTTTGAATTATGGTTTAACAATTTTCACCCATAAATAGTTCTGAAAAAATTAATTTTAAGTCTTCGTCGTCGATGGGTGTTAAAATGGCGACTTCGGGGTTCTCTCCCTTCTAAGGATTAACCGTTGGACTAGGCTCCTCACCCGGTTTTTTGGATTTTAATCGAAATCTTTCAATGTACATAGTATTAGTTTTAAATATAAAATAAAAATAAATTGAAATTGTTTGTACATTTCAGGGAAACAAAAAGAACATCATCAAGAGTGATGAAACATTGTGATCGAACAATGGAGAGAACGAGTGACGATCGGGAAAGGCTATTCAGGAAGATACACGACTTTTTATTTATGGTAAGTTACTAGATCTTGAGCGAATGATCGTTGCGAAGATGTGAGAAGATTCGACAACTAAGCTTGGTTCGTTTGTGAGAAGATAAGATCAAATCTGAGAGATTTGATCAAGGAAAGAAGAAAAAATATGAGATCGGTCGGTTATGGCAATTATCCAATCGGTTGAAGATTTGGGAATATTTTATATTTCTTGAATTCATTTTAAGTGAGATTTGTCGAACGGAATCATCACAATTAGCCAAGTTTGTGATTGATATCAGACTCGGCAGATGCTCTATAAAAGGATAGTTTTAGCTAGGGTTAGAGTGTGACGAACAATAGAGAAGTGAGAGCTTAAATGTCCGTGCATTTGTGAGAACTCATGTTTGTAGTTTATCTATTGTTTAAGTTTTACGCTTAGAATCGTAGAAGTATAGTTGGTTGAACCTTAATTGGTGCTGAAGTTACTTTGGAACTGGACTTGCCTTGTAACTGTTAAACCAACTATACTACATTGTAGTTGGTTATCAAGTGTGAGGATCCCACCTTGATAAAGGGAGGTCTTGGATTCAAATCATGCCTCCAACACCCTACAAGATTAAAAGGTGTGAACCATCTTGCATGATGTGTTGCATGGACTGCAACCCATGCCTTGTGATTGAGCGTCACTAGTTAGATCGTCAAATGAGGTATGCTAGAGGTTGGCCCATTGGTTAAAACGCCAAATAAGGCAGGCCGAGAAGGTGGATTTAAGTGGGCTTCATCACATCATCAAAGTGCACATGATGAAGGATCTTAATTGAGGTTGGCCCACTAGACATTTTTTACTTGTTTAGAATATTTGAGAAGTATTTTTAAGCAAAATATCTCCGAAAAACTAATAAGGTGGCAAATTACATCACTGAAACTGATCATATTATTGCCAACATAAATTCGATAGCCTTATTAGATTTCATCAATTTCATCTGATAATTATCCTGGATGACAAAATTAAATCTCTATTAATTTATATTAGATGGAGAGTCTTGGATAAAAGTTTTTTGTTCCAATACTTTATGATAGTTACGTAATTATGGTTGAATTAGCGTTAAGAGGTATAAGTAAGGAATGTTGGAAGGTCTCGAATTTAATTTATACGTTCAACTCTCTTTAGCTTGAATGAAAAATCAAGTCTAATCATAGTTTTTTCTATTTAGTTGAATCGGTCAATACAAATTAGTTTACTTTGTTTGTAGTCTTTATCAACTAGATCACGAGCCTAAAATTTATTAACATTGGGCAACCTAATATGAACATATAGGTTTATTTTTTGAGCTTAACTAGTTTCTTCCTAACAAACTTCCGTTTCTATCATATGATAGACTAAAATTTAAAGGTTTGTACTAAAAAACAACTTATATAGTAGTCAATTGACTCTTTGTTAAACAAAGTTTTGACAGTTTTGTACTTCTATGTACTACTAACTTCTTTTACTATATATTGAATATTTCCTCACATGTTTATACTGTCGGTGGATATACAAATTTGAAATATGTAATGTATGTATGTAAGAAAGATTTTACAATTTCATATAAGTTGAATTTAAGTACCGGCCCGACTCAATCCTTTTCATTTCATTGTCGAAGTAGTTCTCATTCATCTTTCACATGATCATTTCGTTTGAAGTACGACTTATAACCAACTTGAACTAGTCTTCAAATGATAACCAGAGAAATAGAAAATCACACTTAAAAAATAAAAAAATAAACAAATAGATATCACCAGAATGTAAACACATAAAATTACTGTAAATCGAGTTATCGATATTTGCAAAAACAAAGTTTAAAGAACTGAAAAACAGAAATATAAAAGTGATATGAATACAAACATGTTTGGTGACCCAATTCGGGTTGAAACCCTACCCTGGGGAGTCTCAGTACGGGAGACTCGTCCGAATCCACTAAGTTTTCGAAGATAGTTAAAGATCAACAACAAATAAGACACAAACAACAAAGATCTACACAAACAAGACACAAGAAAAGAGAAATGCCGACATAGACAACAACTAAGAAGAAGAAGTAGAAGAGACGTCTTAGATTGGGATTTTCACCCCAATCACGCCTCAAGAAAGCTTGAGATGAAGCTTTCAAGTTGTCGCCACCACGGATCTCGCCAAGTCTTCAACCAAGGGAACTCTCTCCGTCAATCGCTCAAATGTCGGTTAGGGATATAATCGAACAGAGTCGAGTCGAGCTTTGAGTTGCTCAAGCTCGGCTTGGTTAAAAATAGACAAGCTCGAGCTCGAATGTGAGCTTGGTTTGAGCTTAAAATCTTGTTTGAGCTTGGTTTATTTAAATGTACGTTCACCGAGCTCGAGCTTGCTCGCGAACCTCTCATTTAGTTTCTTCGAGAAACAAAACTATGTAATTACCATAAACTATATATCGTATATAATGTTTATAATATAGCTTATTCATGAACGTATAATCTAGTTTTTATGAGTGTACAATCGAGTTTGCTCATTAGCATATAATAGAGTTTGTTCAAGAGCAAACGAGCTGAATTATCTTGTGCTCAAGCTCAGTTCATTTGTCTTTCAAGCCCTAAAATTGTGCTCAAGCTTGGTTCATTTAACTCTCTCTCTCTCTCTCTCTCTTTGCTCTGTGTTTGAAGCGCCACGAGTGGCGAATGATCTTCAATGACAAAAAACAAGCTTATATAGATAGGGTTACTCGGAACACACCAAAACATTACGTTCCAACTAAAGCGCGCAAGCTCTTCTCCGAATCAACTAAATGGGCTGTCTTCATCTTGCTATTTGGCCGGTCACAAACGAGCTCGTTTGATTAAAGCCCAATTGAGGATTCAATGACCAAGTCAACCTCCAAAGAGGCAACTAAGGATGCGCATTTGGTGTAGTTTGAGAGGGAAGAGTTCCCATCCTCAAAGGCCACACCTAAAAAGGTCAACCCTCCTACAAATCCTACCAAAAGAGGAACTAAGAAGAAACTACACCAACTCGCCTCTAGAAGGGTGTATAAGGAAGAATTGGAACCGCTAACAACTGAGCGGTTGTTCCAAAAGGAACCAGAATCGTTAATGATGGTCATTGACGAAAAATACGAGTAAGGTAGAGAAAAATAAGTAATAAAGGAACCTCTCCTCCAACAACAAGGACCTAGAATAAAAAAGGTGAAGATTGAGGCCAAATAGGAAACCACCTCCACTAGCGAAAGGAAGCTATTGGTTCCCTTGGTTGTTACCATGGAGTTTCTAGAAAAGAATCAATTCCAGGAACTTCAAGATTTCATTTCCTTTTAAGGATGGGAGAACCTCTGTTCCAAGTCGACATTTGTTGATCCGGAATAAATCAAGGCCTTCTACTCCAACTTCCATATACAGGTTGGAATTGAGTCCAACAACCTTGTGGCAAGTTGTACCTTTGGTGAAGACGATTTCACCTTCAACTCCTCCCTCACCTGCAAGCTCCTTCAAGTTCCAAGTGAGGGATTCCACACTTTTCCCACCAAGGCATGGCAAGGAACTAATGATAGGGGCCAATTTATTTAGTGACTCCTAGAAAATCCTTCAGATGTGGGAAAAGAGACCATGAGTCTTGGGTTGAGTCAAATTGGGATGATGGCGCACCAATACATCACAAGCGTGGTGGTTCCTTGCCAAGAAAAGAGAACCATCGTCACTTCTAGCGATGCCATCCTCCCTGATCTATTCTTGTGCAAGGAGAATAACAACTTGCCTAGAATCATCATCGGACGCATGTGGAAGTGTGCCTCAAAGCCTACTCATGCCCTTATATATGTTGCCCTAGTGAAGGAAATAATGAAGGAAAAAGAGGTCTACAAGCCTCAAAATGGGGAGGAAATTGGTCAATAAATGGATATGACCAATATCCTAAGGATGAAGCACTCCATGGAAGTTCAAGAGGAACTTAACAGCATATTCTCATCAACCAAGAAGAAAGCTCGACATCTGGAGGCACTAATTCAGCTTTGTTGAAGCATTGAAAAGGTGTGCACGATAGATGAGAGGATCCTTGAGGTTTTCCATGACATCCAACAAAAGTTCCCCTCCTCTTCCAATCCATGAACGAGCCCCCGCAAAAAAAATTATTAGCCTGTTTTTCCACTTGTTTAATTTTCATGTTTTGCTTTAATTGTTCCTGTGATTAACTTGTATGCTTTTGATTTTCATGTCAATATAAATAGTATCCGTTAGTTATGAGTGCCCTTTGCTTGTTTCCCTACTTCTTTGCTTTTAAATCTTTGCAATGATGTCAAAAGGGAAAAATACGGAAAAATACAGTGATACATTGTTTAAGAGAATATACAATAAACATTTTCCTTGCTAAGGGGGAACTATGTGCTTAAAAATCTTGAATACTAGAACCACATGCATCTCCATCCTAGGGGAAACTTGGTATCTCAATATAATGCTTTTGTCTATATCTTTCTAAGGAAATATCTTTGTCTTTCACACATAAATTTCATGGAACTGAACATCATGCATTTTCCTATTTACTGAGTAAATTTTTGAAATAGGTTTGTCCTCATCAAAAGGGAGAAGTTGTTGGAATAATATTAGGAATTGTTAGTTTAGAATACAAGAACAATGTGTCTCTCTGCGTTTTTGTGATAACAAACACTATTAGGAACTAAGTGCTTATCTAAGTATTTCAAGGAAATAAAGAGTGACATGAGCTGCAAAGGAAACCAACTGCAAAGTTATGGAAACGTTCCCTAAGAAAGCCAAGATTATGTGTCAAGTGAAGAAGGGCAAAAGAGTCATTTACGGAACTGTCTTAGGCAGAAAGGGAAGAATGACATAAGTATCCAAAAGCAAAACGAGTACCCAAGGGGTACTATGGTCATTTTGAATCATGTCTTGCACCCAAGTGAAAAAGGATAAAAGTGTCATTAGGAAAAAGGCTCTCACATAAATAGAATACGATTGAGCTGGGTTAGTCTATCGCTTTAGTGAACATTGAAATCCACCTAAGTGCAATTGAGACTGATCAAGGAAGAACCAGAACCAGAGGAAGTTGGCGGTGAGTGTGTATCTTGATGATGACGAAGACATTTCTCGACCTAGCGGAAACTATAAATGGAAATCGTAAGGTTTGCTTTTAATGATTCGTCATTTGAGTGAGATTAGGAACTATATTCGTTAGTATTGCAACGATTTGGTGATCATTCTATAGTAATAGATCGAGAAGTTCGAATTTGTATCTTGCAACTTAGGAACTATTCGATTAATAAAGTCTTCATTCAAAATCCTCCATGGAGGATAGAGGTTATATCCATTCAAATAGTTTTTTGAAGTAGGGTTCTTCTATAAAAGAATTGTATCCATGTTTTGTTTTTGCCTTTACATTCTATGTATTTGATATTCTGTTGCGTAAGAAAACTGTCACTAGAACAATTCCCTCTATATCTTACTAACGAGTTTACTTGATCCTACAACAAGTAATTTTGTAAATTTGTCCCCAATTATGAGTTCATTTTATGTAACTTTTGAAAGTCATTTCCGTTGTCTATCCCTTAGATTAATGTTGAGATAAAATCTATCGCACATCGAAATTTATGACAAATCTGGTCCGCTATATAAATCTATGGATTACTCCTCCTATCGCCAATTGGTTTTAGGATGGAACCGCGTGAGCTTGTATGTTGGGCCTAATACTCTTATGTGCACAGATGAACGTGTGGACCCCCACGTGATATATTGGCCTACCGGAATTTAACATGGTATTAGAGCCAATTCGGTCTGGGTCTAAACTCCTCGTCTATTAATGATTTAGCTGGCCTTAAGGTATGATATCAAGTTGCAACTGACATATTGCGGGACCAAGCAGTTGCATTTGAGGGGGCGTGTTGAGATAATATCTATCCCACATCGGAATTTATGATAAAACTTATCCACCATATAAATCTATGGTTTACTCCTCCTATTGTCAATTGATTTTAGAATGGAACCTAATGTGCTTGTGTGTTAGGCATAACGCTCTTATACGCACAGACAGACGAACGTGTGGACTCCCAAGTTAATTATATATTCACCCACCAGAATTTAACAATTAATGTATAAAGAGAGACCAACTCGCTCATCCATCATATACCATCCCTTCGTATTAATTGGTGTATTGGATTTTGCTCTTTGGTTTACAAATTGATTTATAGGATTGCTTGTTGTTCATGTGAATTTGATTGGGAATATAAATCATATATTTTACCTACTGATGTAAAACCCTAACCAACTCATGTTTCATCAAATGAAAAATGCTACGTACGTACACACGTGTTATTTCATATGTCGTATTCTACTTCACCTCTAAGACTTGTCATGATCAAGGCCGATGCTAGCTTATACACACCTACCTAAACTTGTATAAATTAAAAATTATTACGTGTTACATGTAATTATCACTACGTAGTTTTCTTTACATTAATTAAGTTTTCTTTGTCCGTATATAAGTATAGTGATTTGCCTCTCTTTTCTCTCTTTTACGCAATGAAGACTCTAAATTTAGAGTCTTAGACTTAGCTTATGTGATAAATTGAAGATGAATAACGAACTTAATGTGTTGTGCAAGACGAGGTATCTCAGATTGGAGTATCTCACATCGTATATATAGTCAAAATAACACAGTGTACTATTTTCGGTAACACCTCTTTTAATTTGTTTATGTTTATTTTGAATTAATTGAAAATTTGTGTTATTTTAGACAATTAAAACGAAAATTTATGTTACGTTGTTTTAATTAATTTTGCATTTTATTTTAAATAAATAAAAAAGGATGATTGGAGATAAGAATTTATAAGAAGATGAGAACTAACTGAAACAGATAAAACTGGACCATGTAATTCGTAAGCCTAGCTCTACAGCATAACAAATTCACAACCGTAGAATTGGTCTATCTACTTGCCTAAAATATGAAGAAATATAAAATATCAAGTTATATATAAAATTTTAAAAAAATTGACCTGATATTATTGTTGGTCCATCCCATACAAGCTTAATACGGATGGACCAATAATAATATCAGGTCAATTTTAATTGCTGCCCAAAGCAAGAAGCACGATAAGAAAAATACTTACAAATCAAAAAATTGTTCGATCAAAAATAATGTATCAACGATTCTTTTTTATTTTCATAAAACTATAAATATAACCGAGTTTACATGATCACAATTCACAAACTTGGAAAACGCAAATTGATTAATTCGTGCTTTGACTGTCAATATTTTGGCCACGAAAGAAAATTATTTAACGATGGTAACAAAAAAAGCTAAAGTGCATGTCATTCTCAAAAATACTGTAGTGACTTTCCTCTTGACATAAAAGATCAAATGAATTACAATTTACAATATCAAGAAAAGGACCAACATTCTCATGTCTTGGACATGTCCATGCCCTAGCCTTTTTTCCAACATTTGACTCTGCTCACTTGCTTATTTCATAATATTATTTCACTTTCATGCTTTTCATAGTAAGGTACATTTCTTTCTTTCCTTTTTACTAAAAAAATTAATTAAATTATGTTTGATATAAACATTGCTTTTGACTCATATGTATTCTATATTTGAAGGGTAGTTAATATCTTTATAAATAAAGTAGCGGACCGTTTCCGAGAATTGGGGAAAATTGCTCAGGCCAGGAGTTGGGATTACTATAATTTTTATTTTGGGGCAGTATTACAAGATACAAGTTAAATGACAAATGTCATTACTTAGTCATTAGTAAAAGCTCAATGATGAACCAACGGTGCATTGGCGTAGTGGCGTTGGGGTTACGCTTGGTAGGACGAACCTTGTATTCGATTCCTTGCAATGTCGTTGGGAGGGGTCTGCCGTAATTCCATTCAGTACCCCGATCTGGATGTAACCTGTAAGGGTGAACCAGACACGAGAGCAAAAAAAAAAGCTCAATAATGAATTGATGGCAATATAGTTAAAGTTTGACAAAATTCGGCTAGCATTTTTTATTATAAAATTTTGATGGCAAGATGGTTTGAAAAAAGATAGCATAAAATTCGTGTGGAAAATAAAAATGGCAAGTTAAAAAAAAGGTGAAGATGGCTTTCAAATTTCAACACATGTTCAAAATACTAGCGTTTAACTTTTAAAATTCCTTGAAAAATACTAATAGGGTGTTTGACATAATAATCACCAGTAGAGTTACCGTTCAAACGCTTGATTTTTGACATTTATTTTAGAAAGCTTTTTGAAATTTGAACTAGGGTTTATGATTTCTTTCCCATATCTAATCTCGATCAAAAAGAAAAATTATGGCTTCTTTAATAAATCATATTTTCTATATCAACATTTTATAAGCATAAGCTAAACATGGAAGCTACATCAACCAAACACACATTAGGGTTTCCTTTCATTGGATCGTTACTATAATTTTTATTTTGGGGCAGTATTACAAGATACAAGTTATATGACAAATGTCATTACTCATTACTCATTAGTCATTTTTTTAATGAAGGGTGATTCATTCATAAGAGAAAAAACAAGTTACAAAAAGAACTAGGCACACCTAGTTGTTACATGGCTCGTCTAGGCCAACCCTAGCACACCATGTCCTCGCCTCTCTATTCATCTTCTTCCATCTAGCCTTAATACAATTTCTTACATGACAGATCACAATTCTAGAGCACTCCTCGCTTGTGCATTCCTCTTGCTGAAAGATCTTATTGTTCCTAGCTCTCCAAGTATAGTAGATCACTGCACAATTACATGCAATCCAAACATTGAATAGAAAACTCTTCTTCCGCATCATCCCCTCTATGGCTTTCATCCAATCTTCAATATTGTAGTATCTCTTGCCCAATTTTGCCCACGTCAGAACATTATTCAGCACCTCCTTGGAAAACTTGCGGTTGAACCACAAATGTTCTCTAGTCTCTTGTACATTGTCTCCACACAAAACACATGCATCATCTTGAATAAGGCCCATGTTTCTAAGCTTGTCTTTGGTGTAGGTCCCGTTACTTGATACCATCCATGTAAGAAGGAGACCCTCGGCGTATTCAGCTTCCCCCAAATGCAAGAATTCCATTGTACCTCTGGAGCTCTCGATCGTAAGCTATCATAGATGTTTTTGCAGTCAAATTTGCCTCCTCTAGTCATTATTATAACTTGATTAGCATCTCGCTCCGGACTGTCCTTGATTTCCTCCCTAAGTTTAATCACTGTCTTCCAAATAGCACTTGCAATTGATTTGCATTCAATTACCCAGAAAGGATCTCCTCTGAGTATCAGAATGTTGACCCTTTCACTCCAAATTGAGTTGTTGTTTGCCAGAATATCATAGATCGACTCAGTGAACCTGGCTTTATTCCACAAGAGGATCTCCTTTAGGCCAAGGCCACCTTCTTTTCTTGGTCTGCAAACTCTCTGCCAAGATATGGGTGCTTTCCTTCCTTCTCCACTGCCTGACCATAAAAAATTCCTTAGGAGCTTTACAATCTGTTTGATCACTACTTTGGGTAGCACAAAGATCTTGCACCAATAGTGTACTACTCCATAAAGCACAACTCTAACAAGTTCATATCTTCCAGCATAAGAGAGATTCCTAGAGGCCCATGCATTCACCTTTCCTGCAATCTTGGAGACTAGAGGCCTATAGTCATTGCTTGTAGCTGTGCCACTACATAAGGGGACTCCCAGATAAGTTACTAGCAGTACACCTATCTCCAAGTTAAGACAATTTGCCAGATTTCTAGCATTATAATCATCAAGCCAAGCATAGAAGATTCTTGACTTGCTAGCACTGATTTTTAGTCCTAACATAGCACAAAAGTTGTCCAGAGTCTGTTTCATAGCAACCAAAGACGCTTCATCCCCATGAACAAACAAGAAAAGGTCATTTGCAAAGCATATATTTGTGAGGCCCATTCTGGCACAGTTTGGATGATACATAAACTCTCTCCTTCTCCCCATTCTCCTTAGCATTCTACTCAGAAACTCCATAACAAGCACAAACAAATAAGGTGACAGTGGATCCCTTGGCGAATCCCTCTCCCACCTTTGAAGTGCCCTTGTAACTCGCCACCAAAGTTGATAGAGAAAGAGCAGCCGGTAACACATTCCATGATCCATCTGACCATCATTGGGTGGAAGCCAAAGCCTTGCAGAATATGCAAGAGGAACGTCTAGTCAATGGTATTGTATGCCTTCTTCAAATCTATCTTGATGGCACATCTCGGGCTTATATATTTCCTTGTGTAGCTCTTAACAATTTCTTGACATATTGCAATATTATGCTTGATATTCCTCCCCTTGATGAAAGCACCTTGATCTTTATCAACAATAACATGCAAAATGTCTTGCAACCTCTTAATAATCAACTTGGAGATGACTTTGCTAATAACAGAGCAACATGAGATGGGTCTATAATCATGAATTGTAGTAGCATTATCCTTCTTTGGAATTAAGGGTATATCCGTGCCACCCACTTCTTTCAGCAATCTGCCACTTCTAAAGAAGTCCAGAATAGCATCAGTGAATTCATCCCCTACTATGTCCCATGTCTTCTGGAAGAATTTTGCATTGAAGCCATCTGGTCCTTGTGCTTTATTTACCCCAATGTCCCACACTACTTGTTTAATCTCCTCCTTAGAAAAAGGCATGATCATGTTCTGTCTGGCTTCCTCGCTAATCAAAGGCCCCTCTTCAAATACTGAGGCATCACAAGGAGCACATTCCTCTAAGCTTCCTAACATGAACTTGAAGTGGTCTATTATTGGTTAGGGATTTACTTAACAACAAATAAAATTTGTAGTCAAGACCTCGCTGAGTATAGCAAAGTCAGGATCGTCCACGGGAAGCAAGATTGTTTGATTACTAAACTACGAAAGCAAGAAAACACAAAAATAAAGCAAAACAGGAACAAACAAGGTTACGACAGCCCTCGATATCGACCTTGTCAGGGTCGGTAACGACGCTGGATTTCAACTAAAACTAAGCAAACAAGACGAATCAACTACAGGTTCGGTACCGACCTGTGTGCCTCGGTAACGAGTTTGTACGTGAGTAGAAACGAAAGTAATTCAAATGCGAAAACAACTAGGATAAAGGTTTACCACGACATAATCATGCATATGAACTATTGTGAAAGATAAATATCATGCCTTAAAGATAAAGCTATCAACTTTCGTTGACCTAAACAAGTAAATCAATCATTTTTAACAAATCAATCTACTTTCTACTTATTTTGAATCCAAAGCTCAAAACTTTCGTTATCGAACAATATCAACATTCAAGATTACAATGTTTTCTTTCGATCAAGCGATAAACTCAAATTACTTCGACTTTCATCTAAGTACAAGCACAAAACAAATAGATAAAGGATAAAAGGCATTCAAAACATTTAACACACATATTCAATCATGCATAACCATGTCAGGTTTCAACCCCGATCCTAGAAAAGTAAACTACTCACTCATGATTGCAATAAAACAAACAACAAGATCGAATGAAAACATTGAAATAAAACTTACTTGAATTATAAAAATCTTGTCTTTCAAACACAATCACGTTCGACTTCGAAAAGAACAAAGAAAGGACTCGATCACAACTCTCCCTCTTCGATCGAACCGAACAATCGTTTCCAAAAACTTAACGACTTCTCCCCCTAACGTGTTTTTTCCTTCTCTTCCTCTTAAAACTATCCAGAACAAGGGTATTTATACTAAAAGAAACTATCTAACAAGGGTCATAAGATATAGAAACTTTCCTAACTAAAAAGATTACGAGATAAAAGATAGATTTTCTGAAAGTCGGCGCCGCCTACCGACACAGGCTACCTCGGTAACGAACTGCACAGGGTCGGTAGACTCTTGTTGAATTCCTCGGATAAAACCTTGTTGCACAGCTCGGTACCGACCCTCACATGTCGATAATGAGCTCTATGTTTTGGGTTTTTGTACACTCTTCATAGCTTCTCTTTGGATTTCAACGAGATCTTCAAGGTGTATTCCTTCTTCTCTTCTCTCTATACCTTCCACCATCCACCACCTGACTCTAACTCCTTCAAAATGCTCCTTTTTGCTTCAAAAATCTATGAAAAACACAAAAACGAAGTAGCTTCCATACTTTTCACAAAATATGTAAAATCATCCAAAAACTCACGAAACGAGCATTAAAACTCACTAAAACTTTATCAAAACAACCAAAGAAAAATACATAAAACGATACTAAAAACATGAACATCATCGATAACAAGTGTCCTGACTTTATTATCATTTGTATTCAAGTTTCCAAGCTCATCTTGAATGGCACTCAGATTGTTCCTGGCTTTCCTCAGTTTGACAAAATTGTAGAAATAATTACTACATTCATCTTAGAACTTTAGCCAATGAATCTTGGCGTTTTTTTGCAACAGGGTGTTCCTGTTACGTATGCCAATCTTGAGCTCAACAAGGATTTCTTTCTCCTGATTCAACAAGTTTGAGTCACAAGGTTTTGCGATGATCTCCTGTTGAATTGTCAGCAATATTCAATGTTTCTCTTTGATAGCCAGATCTTCTGAGTCTACACTTCCACCTTTTAATTGTCTAAGAGGGTTTTTAAGGCCTTCTGCTTTGAGACAAGGGCAAACATTTTAACGTCATTAACTGTCTTGTTTCTCCACACTTCTGTTATTGTTTGAACAAATTCAGGGTGATCACACCAAGAGTTTTTGAACCTGAACGTCTTCTTCTTTTGACAGTGATAACCATTGATGTGTAGCACAATAGGAGAGTGATCTGAGCATTCTGGAGTTTCAAAACTTGCTGAAAGGATGGAAATTCATCCAGCCAGTATTGGTTTGCTAAAATTCTGTCTAACTTGCACATAATTTTGGTACCGTCTGTATGCTTGTTTGACCACTTGTAGAACGCACTTGTATAATGATAGGCTATTTTCCTACACCGCAAGTATACGGTTTGGTTGTAGTGATCAAGGTGTTGAACACAGGGAACTTTGTAGTATTGATTATAACACGATTCAGCATATAATTCACATCAATCAGCCCATTCATGTCCAAACATCTACTAAGATCATGGTTGAGGTGCACTGGCGTCCCATTTTCCACAAATTTCTCTCTATAATCTCTTATAGCATTAAAATCACCAAGAACTATCCAAGGATCCTTACTAGACGATGCAGAGAGAGCTAATTGGTCTAAGAGCTGCCATAGAAGAACTCTCTCGTGAACATGGTTATAAGCTTACACAAAGGAGGTATATCTCATCACATTTACTTGGAACCCATTCATACTTTGAACTCTCTCTTGTGGCATTCTCCATTGGAGTGTCCAAACACCTTACACTCATCACATTTACTTGGAACCCAATCATACTTTACAGGTTGTCTAATGACTTCACCATCTTCTCCATGGAAGTAGATCTCATTCTTCAGAGGCTTGGTTGCGGAAACCTCCACTAATATTCTAGCAAAATATAGCCTTTCAAGATTTTCAGTGACCTTATTTGCAAATATTGGCTTACCCAAGGCGCTACCAATTCTTTCATAGAACTATTTGCCCCAAAATCTCACATCTAAGTTGGGAATATTTGCCCAAATTTGAGTTGTGTCAAAGCACGTGGGATCCAGTTTAACTCCTTCTAACCACCTCCTAAGAACAAGAAGTTTTATTCCTCGAACCATCCATGGTCCTTATTGCAAGACCCACTCAAGATCATTCTCATTATCAAATTTCAAAATGAACACCCCATAATCAGTAAGTATAATCTTAGGTAGACTGATCCCATTCCATCTCGATGCCACAAAAGCTTGCATTGTAGTGAAAATGACTTTGGCACCAACCACCATGCCAAGAACACTCAATTTCCACTTGGTTGTGGTCTTCTCCACATCTTTCTTAGTGAATCTAATAATTCGATCTTCATAACCTTCTACATAGAAAAGACGCTTACCATTAATATTAGGCTGGTGTCCGGCTAATGCATCCTTGAATGTACGTCTGCCTCTGTTTTCAACGAAGACTGTCTCTTTTCCATCTTTCTGAGCATCATTGTCATCTTTCCCAACATGGCCTTCTACTATCTCATGAGTCGACTTCTCCTTTTCCAAATCCACGCTCTTGCTATGGTTTCGTTTTTCCAAGTACTCGGACCCATCGTCTACTACACTTTCATATTCATCTATGTTCTTTGTTGGTGCTTCCTTGTCCATGGACAAGGAAGCACCATAGCAACAAAGAACCATAGTTGACTCCAATTTCATAGCTGACTATGAAATTGGAGTCAGCTACCACCGAAATAGACTCCGTTATCTTGTCCATATCAAGGTTCACTCTGGTTACCGAGTCAGTCTTGCCTCCCCGTCGCAATATCCTGCTGTTGATTGCTCTAATCGTGTTCACTCAAACAGTTGCCGGTGAGACCGAAGGGGACGAAGTCGATGCCCCTAGGGATGAGATCTTGATGCTCTTGGTATTCCTCTTCCTTCTGGCCGCCTTGTTCTTGGCCATATCGGCCGTCAGCGGAAGCGGACGCTTGGATCTGGATCTGGACCGGTGAAATAAAAACCCTCATTGCTATAGCTCTCCTATCGCCTCTATTTTCGCTCGCGTGTACGAATAAAACCACTCATTAGTCATTAGTACAAGCTCAATGATGAATTGAAGGCAATATAGTTAAAGTTTGACAAAATTCGGCTAGCATTTTTATTTTAAAATTTTGATGGCAAGATGGGTTGAAAAAGATATCATAAAATTCGCTGGAAAATAAAAATGGCAAGTTAACAAGAAGGGGGAAGATGGCTTCCAACACATGTCCAAAATGCTAGCGTTTAGGTTTTAAAATTCCTTGATAAACGCTAATAGGGTGTTTGACATCTATTTTAGAAAGCTTTTTGGGATTTGAACTAGGGTTTATGATTTCTTTCCCATATCTACCCTCGATCAAAAAGAAAAATTATGGCTTCTTTAATAAATCATATTTCCTATATCAACATTTTATAAGCATAAGCTAAACCTGAAAGCTACATCAACCAAACACACATTAGCCTTTCCTTTAATTGGATCGTTACTTTCAACCACTCTATCAACCGCTGCAGCTATAACTATCCGCTACCACTTTTTGGTAAATAGGACACAATCCAATGAGTAGCTTAGCTAGCCTCCTCATTGATGTGATCCCATTGACATAACTGAAAGTCGTGGCCAGCAACATCCACCATTAAAGCCACCAAGTTACCCATAGTTGTTTTTGGTAGCTCCTCATATCACAAGAGGAAGGCAGTCAGATTGAATTATCACACAATCCAGGCCAAGAGACATTGCAACATCAATTGCAAAGGTCCCCACCATAAACTTCTCACAACCACTAATTAAGACTTTGATCAATCAACAAAGTCGGATCTAAAGGGCACATTAAGTTGATTCCGGTATATAAGAACAAGGGAGATGTGCAACAGTGCAACAACTACAGGGGAATCAAACTGCTTAGTCACATAATGAAGATGTGGGAGAAGGCTATCGAAATGAGGTTGCGGAGGTTAGTCAGAGTGTTAGAAAATAAGTTCGGTTTTATGCCCAGTAGGTCTTTTATGAAAGCTATTCACCTGTTGAGGAGGCTGATAGAGGCGTACGGAGAGAGGAAGAAGAATCTTCATATGGTTTTCATCGAATTGGAGAAAGCGTATGACAGAGTACCGAGAGAGCTGATTTGGGAAAGTTTAGCAGCTAAGGAAGTGTCTGGCACATTTTTCGGGTAGTCCATGACATGTACGAGGGCTCGATGACCAGTGTCTGCACATCAAGCGGGGATACCAATTTTTTTAAGGTGGAGGCGGGCCTACACCAAGGTTCAGCCTTAAGTCCCTTTATTTTTACGATTGTGATGGATGTCTGACGAGGGAGATTCAGGGGGAGAGCTCGTGGTGCATGTGTTCACAAACAATATTGTGTTGGTGGATGAGTCTAGAGCCGGAGTCAACAACAGACTTGAAACTTGGAGGGAGAAGCTAGAATCTAAGGGTTTCAAATTGAGTAGGACCAAGACGGAATATGTGGAATTGAGGTTTGGGCAAGATGCAACCCTGAGTGAGGTGGTGCTTTTAGGAGGAGAAGTCGTAACGAGGAAGGAGAGTTTCAGGTATTTAGGGTCAGTTTTGCAGAGTGACGGAGGCATAGATGAGGACATCATACATCGGATACAAAGGGGTTGGCAAAAGTGGAGGGCATCGTCGGGGGGTGTTGTGTGACAAGAAGGTACCGCTCAAGCTAAAAGGAAAATTCTATAGGAACAATAATAAGACCGACCATCCTCTATGGGGCAGAGTGTTGACCTACCACGAAAGCACAAGAATAGAGGTTGATGATAGCTGAGATGAGAATGTTAAGGTGGATGAGCGGACACACGATACTAGACAAAATCAGAAATGAAATGACCAGAAGCTAGGTGGGGGTGGTCAGTATAGGAGATAAGTTGCAAGATCCAAGACTGCGTTAGTTTGGACATGTTTAGAGGCAAGGCCCATGAGGAGCCAATATGCAGGTGCGAGAGCTTGATTTTAGGAGATGTGCGTAGAGGGAGGGGACGGCCAAACCAATGTTGGAAGGATAATAGAAGGCAGGATGTCAACTAGTTGGAGATTTTGATAGATCTGGCAGTTAGCACAGATAGTTGGTGGGAGAAGATTCGAGTAGAGGACAGCTAGTCACCCGAGTAGACCGGTCCACGAAGGCCTTGAGGCTTTGGCGCTTCTGTTTTGGTTTTATATTTTATTTTCGCCTCAGTTTTGTCACTGTTGGAAAACGCGTCTATAGTCAGGAAAATAGCCATGACTTCAACCACAAAATAACCACGAAATCACGTTAGCCACAACATCCCCAACGGATTGCCCTATGAAAGGTGCCCTGGGCTAACACGGGCGAGGCTTAATATCACTCTTGAAAAGAATCACAAAATTCTAGTTTTGTGGCTATATAGCTACAAATATTAGCCGTGAACTAGTACATTGCTAAATGTGTGGCTATTGGCCACGAAAGTCACGTTCAACCATATTAGCCAGAATTGAAATTCATGGTTGGTTTTGAGTGCATCACCATCAAATTTTAGCTACAAATGTATTTAGTATCTAAATTCGCATCGAATTTGAACTCATTATTGTTTTGGGCAGATTTAACACGTAAACGTGTTATCTGCTATAATGAGGGAACTCTAGTGAAAAATCAGGTTAAACACGTTAATTCGCAAATAATAAGGGATTCACGAAGAGAAATAGCAAATGAACTAGTAAACAAGTAGAGAAAGATATATGAATTCAAAATAGTGAAATAAGATTACAATTGCACTATTGCGAGTTACTCCTTATGATTCTCGACGTCAATGGTAAGTCGTAGACACGTTAATTGATAAAACAATAGATATCGAAATAAATAGACCAACATATAAAATTACGATGATAAACTTCACTACGATTCCATTCAGATGTTTGAAGGACAATTGATGGGTACACCAGAGAGAAGATGAAGAGCAAAATAGCTTTTGAGATCGTAGATGAATAATCGAAGAATAAAAATACAATTGTATGTAGATTGTTTTGTCGTAGAGAGAGAGAGAGAGAGAGAGCGTGTGAGAGTGTGTGTGAAAGTCCCCTTTTGTTGATATTCTTTTTCCACTTTTATAGGCTCACATTCTGGTCATTTATGAGTATCAATCTCGAGAATCTCGCCTTGTTATTAATGTCTTCTAACGACTAGTTTGACCAACTACCACTTCTACTAAATCATCAACGTGTTAGGCATTTAAGGCATCCTTGATTTCCTCCATGCAATTTAATGTCTCATTAATGATAACTAATGCCTTTCATTGCTTCCAATCTCTTCATATCTCTGTGGTCCCACCTCATAATTTAGCCCGATATTCTAAGGCCCAATAATACCCCCCAAACCTGCTCAAAATTTCTTTTGTATATTTTGGTGCGGGTTTGAACTTGCCTTGGGAACCATTCTCTAAAGTCGTCAAACTAATGATCTCCTCATGTTGTTTTTGTCGGTTTGTGAAACTTGATGTTAGGCTCTTAAATGTCTTGTGATACATTTTTTGATTGTGCCCATGGGGCATCTTTTGAAGATTTGTCTTTGTTTTTGGTACTCTGTTGTGTATGCTTCGTTTGAACGAATGCTTTCGCAAGACAAGCTGCTAATCAAGGTGACATGTTGTGTATGCTTCGTTTGACCGAAGGCTCTCGCAAGACAAGCTGCTAATCAAGATTACGTGTTGTGTATAACATGTACCCGGGGTTAGTGTTGGCGACAAAGGCTGATGTTATATGTACTGGCAACAGAGTGATGTTTATGTTTTTAGTCTAGTTTTAGGTGTTTTTTTCTTAGGTTGTTTAGTGTAGTTTTAGTTGGTTATAGAGTAGTTTTGTGTGTTTTTGGATAAGTTTGCATATTTTGTGAAAGTGTGGAAGCTACTCAGTTTTGTGTCTTTTTATAGGCTTTTAAGCGAAAAGGAGCTCTTTTCGAGCTGAGTTGGAGTCTTGTGGTGGAAGGTGGAGTGCATGGAAGAAAAGGAAGTAGATTGCATGGGAAGATCAAGTTAAAATCCAAGTGAAAGCCAAGGAAGAGCTCGTTAGAAGCCAAAGAAGAGGCTCGGTAACGATCCTGTGAAGGTCGATAACTAGGCTGTAAAAGATAGTTTTTGTGAGGGATTCAGCAAAGTCTACCGACCCTGTGCTGGTCATTAACGAGGGACCCGTGTCAGTAGAGGCGTAGCCGACTTTCAGTTTTTATATCTTTTATCTTGTTATCTTTTAAGTACGGTAAGTTTTTATCTTTTAGAATTTTTATTAGATAGTTTCTTAGTATAAATACCCTTGTTCTAAGCC